>PVLC010001332.1:41722-147953 GCA_004027655.1 Graphiurus murinus | reverse complement strand
CGAACCCAGATCCTCCGGTCTCAGCCTCCCAAATGCTGGGATTACAAGCGTGCGCCACCACGCCCGGCTTATTTTTTTAAGTTTTTTTATTTTTATTTTTTGGCAGTACTGGGGATTGAATTCAGGGGCATTCTACCTCCGAGCTACACCCCCAGCCCTACTTTTTATTCTTTATTTTGAAACGGGTTCTCACTAAGTTGCGGAGGGCCTCACTAGGTAGCTGAGGCTGGCTGCAAACCCGGATCCTCCGGTCTCAGCTTCCCAAATGCTGGGATTACAAGTGTGCACCACCATGCCTGGCTAGGATTGTTTTATAATTAAGTGAAGTAATGTATGTAAAGCCTCAGAGTGGTGGCGGCACTGCAGATAGCACTGGCAGGTGAGCAGGGCGTCGTTCTTATGAAGGAGCCTGTGGTGTGGGCCAGGGCTTCCGAGGAACACTGGGGAAAGCTGGCAACTCAGCCACTTCTGGTGTAAGAGGGAGACGGTGTTGTTCTCATGAAACTCCAGTTCTATTCTCCTGCACTTCTGATAGGGAAGTCATGAGAATGGTCTTTCTTTTAGCTTGTATGTGCTGAAATTCAGTGAAGTTTAAAGCTGAGGTGCAAAAGGCTTATAACACTTAGGAGTGCTGGGTTTTTCTCCAGGGAACCATCACGTCTTGCGACAGTCTCTTCGCTCACCTCCACGGCTTTGCATCTGGGGAGGATGTGGTTGGGCAGCACGTTACAGACCTGATCCCATCTGTGCAGCTCCCTCTTCCTGGCCAGGATGTCCCAAAGGTAGGACCCTGCCTGCCGGCTCCGTGTTCTTAGACCTGAGTCCGTAGGCTGACAAGATTCCCCTGGGGCTGGGGTGTGCTCCAGCAATCTTGCTGCAAGGCTTGACCAAGGGCTACTGTGTGTCCTCCTGGCTGACCGCTCTTGTCCTCTCACCCTGTTCTTTAACGTGGAGCAGGGAGGACTGGATGGTCATGGCCCTTGTTTTAGTTAGAATTCTCCAGACTAACCCGTGGGATATATGTGCATAGATTCAAAGAGGGGATTTATTAGGAAAATTGACTTGCATGATTCTGAGGTGGAGAAGTCCTGCGATAGGCCATCTGCAGCCTGGGGCCCTGGGTTATGACCCCATGTGTGGTTTCCTCCAAGGCTGAAGGCCCACGGACCCTGGGGCTGCTTGTGTAAGTCCTGGAGTCCAGAGGCTGGAGAGGCCAGGGTTCCGCTGTCCCAGGCAGGAGGAAGAGAGTGGCTACCGGCTTCAGGAGAGAGAGGCCAATTCGCCTTTCCTCTTGTGCTCTCTGGGCTTCAGCTGACAGGGCTGTGCTGTCGTCTTCCAGAGTGGATCTCTCCCTCTCAGTCTGTGTCTCACAGAGAGTCTTGAAACACCTTACAGACACACCCATAAATCATGCTCAGCCATCTCTCTGGGTATTCCTTATTCTAGGCCAGTCCACACCTCAGGTCCGCACCCCTGGAGGCAGGGTGGCCCTGTCTGATGGGAGGTGGGCAGTGGGGATCTGGGTGTGGGCAGAGGCTCTGTTTGTAGTTGAATCCACAGGCTTCCCTATTTCCAAGCGAGTTGTGGCCTTCATGCAGGGGACCTGAGTCCTTTGTCTGATGTCACATCTATTCCTGCAGGAAGGGGCTGATTGGACAGAGCCAGCTCTGCTGCAGCAGGAGTGAGCGGCCCTTCTAGGACGCCCAAGCAGTGGCTTGCTACACTGACTTTCTAGCTCTGTGTGAAACGATCTGTGCCTTCTGTCCTTGTACTTTCTGCGTGCTCTATTCTGTTCTGAGGCAGTAGGCTCTTGGGCCCCAGCTGCAGGGGCATCAGCTGGTCCATGCTGGGAGACTGCCTGGCAGCCCCTGCTGACCTCTGGGCAGACCCCTGAGACGCTTGTCCTGGAGACACACAGCAGGAGGCATGTGTGGGTGTGTTCTTACCCCAAGTGGGCCACCACATCCCTCAGGAGCAGACGGACAGAGACACTGACAGCCAGGAGAGAGGGGCCCTGTGCCCTTGTTTCCACAGGGCTCACTGGGGTCTCAGACAGGTGAGGCTCAGCACCCTTGGGTCGTGGCCTTGCCCGGGCCTCCGCCTGGCTCCACCAACCTGGATTTGGGCAGTGGCTTGTGGCACTGCTGTGTCCAGGTGCTTCCCTGGACATAGCATGGGGCATGAGCCACCCCACCTCCCACATGGCCCCCGCAGTTCTTACAGGGTCAGCCCTGAACACATGGTGGGTGCAGAGGCCTGAGTCACTACCAGCCAACTCGCTACCAGCCAGGAAAGAAGTGGGCGCTGAAGCACTGGGTTAGGGGCACGGCCTCGGTCAAGAGTTGGCTGGGAAACTTGGTACCTTCTGAGCAGCTGGAGCAGAGGGAGCGGAGCACAAGGACTTGGCTGCATGGGGATGGTTGGGTCCCTAGGGCGCAACAACTGCAGGACGCCAGGGCCACCAACACGGGTGCACCCTGGGACACTGTCCAGCTGAGAAGGACAGGAGGCTCCCGCTGGCTCTGGGGCACGGCTTCTGGAGGCCAGCCTATGGTGCTAGAGTGCGGGTGGCTCAGGTGCGTGCTGTGGACCAGCCCGAGCCCCAGTCCTCTCACCGCCCACACTGTGGCTGCACTCAAGGCCTGCCTCCAGCCATGCCCGGGTCATTGTGGGATCTGAGTCTGCCATGTCCCCACTCCTCCCTGGCCAGGGCTCTGCCTTCCCTGCACAGGTGGGGCCCGGAGCAAGCATGGGAGAGGTGTTCTGGGACCTCCGGCAGGGAGACCTCTGTCTGCACGAGGTACTGCCGCAGTGCTGAGTGGGCGCCTCTCTTTCAGAGTCTTAAGATTCAGAGGTCTGTCGGGAGAGCCAAGGATGGCACCACCTTCCCTCTGAGTCTAAAGTTGAAATCTGGGTCCCGCAATGAGGAGGCAGCCAACAGCGAGGTGGCCCTCGAGCCAGGTTACTGGGCGTCTGTCTGGGTGTTCTGCACCATCAGCGGCCTCATCACCCTCCTGCCGGATGGCACCATCTACGGCATCAACCACAGCTTTGCTCTCATGCTGTTTGGCTACGGGAAGACCGAGCTCCTGGGCAAGGTGGGCTCCCCTGGGCCCCTGGCTCCCTGTCCACTTGAGGAAATGGGTGCGTGTGTATCACAGGCTCCTGTGCACAACCAGCTGTCTAGCTCACAGGCTTCACCCCAGAGGACCCTCAGGTCCAGGGTGCTAATGGCCACCCAGGCCATTTCTCCCTTGGATCATCTCCAGAGTCCCCCGGGTGGGGCAAGAGTGCCTCCCTGAGACCAGGTTTAGGTCACAGTTGTGGGGGCTTCAGACTGGTGAAAGGAAATTTGAGCTGCGGTCTTTCCTAACCGCAAGGGGTAAGCGGTCCACAGGCTTGCTCGAGTTGTTTCATTTCAACTCAGTGGGTCACAGTGGATCCTCCTGGGTTCTGATATGTCTCTCTTTTGTTTGCTAGAATATCACTTTTCTGATTCCTGGCTTCTACAATTACATGAACCTCACATGTGACAGTTCTTTACTGCCGGACCTGGCCAGCTGCCTGGACATTGGCAACGAGAGCGGGCCTGGGGAGACGAACCTGCACCCCCAGCATAGCGGGGACCCGGCCAGTGGGGCCCAGGGTAAGACATGGCTGCCTCCTCCCTGTGGGCATGCAGCTGCCCAGCCCCACGCAGGCCTGCGCCTACACTGCTGGGGTGCAAGAGGGAGTGGGGCTGTTCCTCTCTGTCTGTCGCAGGCCTTCTTGTTCATGAGGGATGGAGCACTTGTGGGTTATCCTTAGAAATGTATCAGCAACAAGAAGGGGATAGGGAGTCTCCTAAGAGTGCACCACTTGTGCCCAGGTTTAAGACAATTAGCTGACGGTCTTGTCGTTTTGAAGAGCATTTATGTAGCTTCACGTAGCACAGGATTGAATTGATGTAACTTATCATGGTTATTCCTAACTTCAATATTCCTAGCATATTTCTTGACTTTATCGCGTTCGTCTCCCATACTTTTAATTCAGCACTTTAAATCACCTCAACAAATATTCCTGAGTCCCTCTATATGAACAGTCTTAGGCAGGTGGTTTGTGGAGAGCCTGAGCTCCCAGCTTCCCAACCTAAGGTGCCCACTCTGGCTCAGGACACGGGGAGGGGCAACACCTGCTGATGGCCTGCAAAGCCCTTGTCTGAACTCACCTTGCCCCCCGGCTCTGTGTGTGGGAGACCTGGCATGCTTGGCCCAGCCCCACCTCTCTGGAATACTGGTAGGGTCTCTGCTCCCTTATGTGATGGGGCAGAGGTGATAAAACTGTGAGAAAGGGACAGATGCTTCCAGAAAGCGGAGCGAGCGTCCGGCTGGCCACGGCCCTCGGGGGTAGGTGCTCCCCCGGGCACGGCCCTCGGGGGTGGGTGCTCCCCCGGGCACGGCCCTCGTGGGTGGGTGCTCCCCCGGGCACGGCCCTCGGGGGTAGTGCTCCCCCGGGCACGGCCCTCGTGGGTAGGTGCTCCCCCGGGCATGGCCCTCGTGGGTAGTGCTCCCCCGGGCTGCCATCCTGCAGGAGGTTTGACACCAGCACTGAGGAGGTTTCTTTCAGCAGGGTGTGCTGGTGAGTAGAAAACTCTCTTTCCGTGTTGCTGTTAGATCTGAAGGTAGATGTGGTGCTTGCTGGTAACCACATGCCACCACGAGACGAGACCCTGAAGCTTGTGAGAAGCCAAGGCACCTTCCCTGGGACTCAGACACAGCTGGAAACTGGACACTTGGCCTCCTCTGGCTCATTGCAGCCCCTGCTGGAGTAAGTGCCTGGGGTGAAGGCGTAGGTCCGCTGAGCGTGGAGGCAGGTGGGAGGTGGGGGGTGGGAGGAGGCAGGTGGGAGGTGGGAGGTGGGAGGTGGGAGGTGGGCGTTTCAGAGAGGAACGCTCAGCTTGTTGATGATGCTAAGTGCACCTGCCTGTACACACACCAGGACAGCCTCTCCTGGGTTCCCACTCTGTGGATGAGGAAGCGGGCCCTGAGAGGTCAGGAATGGCCAGGTAGATTACAGAGAACTGATACTGGTCTAGCCTCAGAATTTTGAAAATCATATGAAGCTATATTCTTTGTACATTTGTGTGTGTGTGTGTGTAGTTCTGGGGATTGAACTCAGGGCATTCTACCTCTGAGCTACACCCCCAGCCGTATTTTATTCTTTTATTTTGAAACAAGACCTCACTAAGTTGCTGAGGGCTGGCTGTGACCCTGCGGTCCTCCTGTCTTAGCCTCCCAAGTACTGGATTACAAGTTTGCGCCACCACGCCTGTCTTCTTTGTGCATTTTTAAATAAAGTATTCTACTTAGAGTAAAGGAAGTTTATATTAGGTAATTTGGAAAAATAAGAATAAGAATCTATTCATTCTATTATCACAGTTCTATTGTGCCTAGTAATTTGGTGTGCTTTTGAACCAGTTTTATTTTATTTTATTTTTTGTGGCATCGGGGATTGAACCTAGGGGCATTTTACCTCTGAGCTACACCTTCAACCCTTTCTTTCTTTTCTTTTCTTTTCTTTTCCTTGTCTTGTCTTTTTTGTGGTACTAGGGATGGAAGTCAGGAGCATTCTAACTCTGAGCTACACCCCCAGACCTATTTTTATTCTTTATTTTGAAACAGGGTCTCACTCATTTGCAGAGGGCTTCACTAACTAGTGGAGGCTGGCCTCAAACCTGGATCCTCCTGTCTCAGCTTCCCCTATGCTGGGATTACAAGCGTGTGCCACCACGCTCGGCCTTGAGCCAGTTTTATTTTTTAAAAAATCTTTTTTTTTTTCTTAAACTGGCACTGAGGATTGAATCCAGGGGTGCCCTACCACTGAGCTATATCTCCAGCCTTCTTATTTTTATTTTGAGACTGGGTCTTGCTGAGATGCTAAGGCTGGCCTTGAACTTTTTTTTTTTTTTTTTGGTATTGGGGATTGAACTCAGGGGCATTCTACCTCTGAGCTACACCCCCAGCCCTATTTTTTATTCTTTATTTTGAAACAGGGTCTCACTAAGTTGCAGAGAGCCTCACTAGGTAGCTGAGGCTGGCCATGAACCCGGATCCTCCAGTCTCAGCCTCCCAAATGCTGGCCTTGAACTTTTAATCCTCCTTTCTTGGTCTTACTGTTGTGTGCCACGCTTAAAAAAAAAAAATTTTTTTTTTGTACTGAAGGTTGCACCCAGAGGCATTTACCTCCGAGCTACACACCTAGCCCTATTTTATTTTTTTACTTTGAAACAGTTCTCACTAAGTTGCTAAGGCATGCGCTATCACACCTGGCTTCTCAAGAATCTTTTTTATGCGCAGCATTCAGTCAAGTGCCCAAGCCTTAGGTGCCTGTGGATGTGCCACCCGTAGTTTCTTCGCTGCCCGAGAAGGCTCACCAGGTCTCCTTCCTGCTTAGTGCCCCTCGCTGCTGTGGAACCAGAGCCCAGGCAGAGTTCCTGTCCTTGAACTTGAGCTGTGCAGACCCATCCCTCTACCTTCCTTTGGTCATTCTGTCTGTGAGATTTATCTGCACTGTTGTAGTTTGCCAACATGTGAATGTGTTTTTCAAGTACAGAAGATCAATGGTAAAAAGTGGCCCCATCCCACTCCCTCCCTCTCTTTCCCTGAGGAGACAGCTGTCAGCAGCTAGAGCCTTCCAGAACTTTCTTCCTGTGCAATTTGATATAAATATGTCATGCGTGTGTATGTGTGTGTTGTGTGCATATTTATGCTCAGTACTGCTTTTGTTACTTTAACAAAGGTGGGGTCACACTGTGCACACGTCTCGCTTGTGTCCGTCTGACGATCTTCCTCAGTAGCGTTTCCTCAAAAGCCAAGACCCCTGGGCAGCGCCATCCTTCCCGTCATTGTCTTCCATTGTTGACGTCATGGTGTCTGTCTCTCTCTCTTTTTTTTTTTTTTTTTGTGGTACTGGGGATTGAACCCAGGGGCATTCTACTTCTGAGCTATATCCCCGCCCTATTTTTTATTCTTTTTATTTTTTAGTTTGAAACAGGGTCTCACTCGGTTGCAGAGGGCCTCACTAAGTAGCTGAAGCTGGTCGTGAACCTGTGATCCTCCTGTCTCAGCCTCCCAAGTACTGGGATTTCATGCATGCACCACCACGCCCAGCTATGGTGTCTCCTTTCATAAGCTACTTCTAATCCCAAGCTTCCTGGGAGCTCAGTCTTACTGTCTCTAGTGAATCGATGCTGATGCTGAATGGGCTATTTCTGTGAGTTAGGTTTAAAAAGACTCCAGGCGAAGTGCTAAGACAGCACTGGGGGTCTCAGAGTCAGCAGCAGCCAGGCCCAGTGACCCCTGGCTGGAGGACTTGTGACCCCTGGAGCTGCCCTGGGTGTAGATTCCAGCCCATCACCTGGTGTGAGCCCTCCTCGTAGGTGGGAGTGAAGGGGAGGGGCCTCCCCACTCCCAGAGGCCCACCTGGAAGCCCCCCACCCACACACACATTGGCCAGGACCCAGCAGCTGGTGGCACTTGGCTGCCAGGGCAGCTGAGCAATGTCCTTTTGCTTTCTGGGTTGCTATCGTGCTGCAGATTTGGGATTCTACAAGTTTGCAACCTTAACCAAAATCTTGAAATCCCCAAAGTCAACAACACGGAATGTTTTCTCCTAAATTCGATGATGAAACGAGTTGGGTGATCACACCAGCCCTGTGCATGGGGAGCCCTGGGTGGTTTTGCCTCCACCCCAGGCTGCATGTGTTCAGAGGCCTCACTGCCGCGTAGGACCGCGGCCCTAGCCTGCCAGGGTCTTCCCAGCAAGTGACTTAGGACCTTTCTGAAACCCCAGAGCAGCTGATTCTGCAATCTGGCCACAAGGTTTTGGGTAGAAGAGTTGTGGATTGGTGTGACCAGACAGGAGCAGACACTGGGGCCCGCTGCAGGGATTCTAGGGGGTGAGTGGGAGCACAGGCTGCCCTGGGCCTCGGCGCGTGTCCTGACTGCCGAATGCCACACTCAGAGGCTGCCCACCTCCTTTGCAAGGACTCAGCGAGGCCCTTCTGGCGTGGACCCCCCACCCCACTGCTGGCCCCACAGAAGGACATGTGGTCCCTGAGAGCGAATGAGGCTCATCTCTTGGCATGGGCTGGGTGGATGGAGCGGGAATGGGGAGGGCAAAGGGAGGGAGGCACTTCTCGTCTGGCCTCTGCAGACCCTTGCCCCACCCCACTTCCCTCTGGACACCCGCTTCTCACAGTGCCCCTTGGCAGTGTGGTCCTTGTGCCCGACCTTTCCTCTGTGTGTGTCTTCATGAGTCTCTGGTGTACCTTCGCTAGGTTTCCGACGTTAACTTGTGTGTGTGTGCCCCAGCAAGACAGCCACGGCCATGTTCTGCTCTCCTGCTGGCTGGTGTGGGCAGGTACGTGTGCAGTAGCTGTGCGGGTCCTGGGAGGGAGGGCCGCTGGAGGAGTCCCAGCTGGGCCCTGTGCCTGGGCTCCTCCTGTCTGCGCTGTGTTGTGGCCTCTGCGTTGATCGCTGCACACCAAAGGCACTCAGGGAATTCTGCCTCGGCTCCGCCAGCCTCCTTGCCCTTCCCTCCCTTAGCTGCCCTCCTGCATGCTGCTCGCCTGCCCTACTGAGAGCTGTCTCTCTGTCACCTGTGAAGTCAGCCAGTGTCTGTAGCCAGTTTCCAGTGTGGAGCTTGCTGAATCCCCTGAAATCCCTCTCCTGTTGTCCTGAACCTCAAGGAAGCTGCAGGGGTGCCACCTTATGGTGGGGCTGGGCTGCACTGCACTCTGGCCGCAGGAAGTCTTGGGCCGCTGGGGACCCTCTCCATGTGAAGTGGGGGTACTGCCTAAGGTCCCCAGCTTGTGTTTCTGCACTTTGGTGTTGGGCTCTCAGTAGCATTCTTTGATAAATCAGTGCTAAATATGGATTTAGCTGGAGAACTTTGAGAATAGGTGCTTTCTTTTTAAATCTTGGTTACAAAACTTAGTCTTTTCTGTCCTATGTTTGTGGCATTAAATGCTTTATACTTGCTCTAATAGAGTGTTGTCTTCTGTTTCCTCTTTTGTGGCCACTAGTGATTGTGTCATCTGAATTCCTATTCTTAGGGTGGACACTGTCCCAGAGGGAAGCCTACCAGCCCACAGCAAACAGTCACTGCCTGTGGGGCAGCCAAGCATCCCAGAGGGGAGCCCCCCAGCTCCCAGAGAACAGCCGTTGCTCCAGGACCAGCAGAGCATCCCAGAGGGAAGCCCCCTAGCTCCTAAAGAACAGCCATTACTCCAGGACCAGCAAGGCACCCCAGAGGGAAGCCCCCCAGCTCCTAAAGAACAACCATTGCTCAAGGACCAGCAAGGCGTCCCAGAGGGAAGCCCCCCAGCTCACAGAGAACAGCCATTGCTCCAGGACCAGCAAGGCGTCCCAGAGGGAAGCCCCCCAGCTCCTAAAGAACAACCATTACTCCAGGACCAGCAAGGCATTCCAGAGAGAAGCCCCCCAGCTCACAGAGAACAGCCATTGCTCCAGGACAAGCAAGGCGTCCCAGAGGGAAGCCCCCCATCTCCTGAAGAACAACCATTACTCCAGGACCAGCAAGGCATTCCAGAGAGAAGCCCCCCAGCTCCTAAAGAACAACCAGTACTCCAGGACCAGCAAGGCATTCCAGAGAGAAGCCCCCCAGCTCACAGAGAACAGCCATTGCTTCAGGACAAGCAAGGCATCCCAGAGGGAAGCCCCCCAGCTCACAGAGAACAGCTGTTACTCCAGGACCAGCAGATTATCTCCAAAGGAAGCCTTTCAGCTTATGAGAGGTCATTGCTCCAGGACCAGGACCAGCAGAGCATGTCAGAGGGAAGCCTGCCAGCCCAGAATGAACAGCAAAATATATCAGAAGAAAGCCCACCAGCCCATGGTGAGTGGCCGTTGCTTGAGGACCAGCAAGATACCCCAGAAGGCAGCTCACCAGCCTGTGTTGGACAGTCATTGCTTGCAAACCAGCCCATCACTGCCTTGGGGAAAGAGGAACCTACGCCAACAGAGAGCCCCAGGAAGGGTCTTTTGGGAGAAAGCAGGTTGGAGCCAGTGGATGTCAAACACTTTGCTTCATGTAAGGGTTCTGAGCCTCCAGTCCCAGCCGTGGACAGGAACAGCAGCACTGGAATGCCTGGCCTGTGCCTGGAAGCTCCTCGGGAGCTGATGGGGGCCAGCAGTCCCAGCATCTCCAGCCTTTGGGCTGATGCCACCATGCCTGAGCCCCGTGCCAGGGGGCAGCTGGGAGGGGGGCGCGTCCTGACACACTGCCCACTTTACAGGAGTGAGTGGGTCCTGCAGCAGCGAAGCCAGGACTTGGCCCCCAGCCCCTCTGGGATGGCCTGTGTCTCCTTTGGGACGCCCACCCGGGACGAGCCCTGGCCGGGCATGAAGAATGACCGCGAGGAGCTGCAGACTTGCTTGATTAAGGAGCAGCTGTCCAAGTCGAGCGTTGCGGGGGCTCTGGGTGTCTCCTACGTTGAGCTGGTGCCGGCGGAGCATCCCTCCTTCACGACTTCCTCGTCCTTCTTTGATCTGAGAGGCAGGGACCTTCATGGCAGCCACTCAGGCACCTCCTCAGCCTGCTACGCCTTGGCCACTGACCTCCCTGGAGTCCTGGAGACCATGGAGGCCCGGGAAGCCAATATGAATTCTTATTCCTGGAACCTCAAGGAACTCTTTCTCAGTGACCAGACAGATGAAACTTCATCGAATTATTCCTATGCCACATCCGAGCTTGATGGGACACCCTCTCCTTCATTGGTGGGTTCCGATGTAGATGTGAGCAGTCTCCACAGGCAGAGACCAGGTGCTCTGGGTGACAGAGAGCTGTTACTGCTGACGGGCACCTACTTTGACCTTGGTGAAGGCCAACAGTTCCAGGAGAGCGGCCTGGGATGTGATCGGACAGAACCGTCTGAGATTTCCTTGGTGTCCTCTGAACATAATGACGCTAGTGACAGAGAAAGCCCAGGCTTCGTCCTTCCCAAGAACATGGGCCCGTCAGCAGAGGACCCCAGGCTGAGCGCCCAGCTCACTTCCACCCCGGTGATGCCAAGGACCACTGGCCTGCACCAGGAGATCCAGGAAGGCACCTACACTGGGAGCTGCTACCACCGAGACGGCTTGCGGCTGAGTATGCCCCTGGCCTGGGTGTGGGGGTGATGCCGCCAAGCACAGTGCGGGGGCACAGGGCCATCCTGATCCTTGCAGAGCCTCCTCTTCAGGGGCACGATCAGCAGGATGATTCTGTCCTCTTATTTTCCTAATTTCCCAATAGGTTCATGTGATTTTAGTCAATTGCTTTCACATCGCTGATTTTGTAGTGTTGATTGCTCTGTTTTTTCCTAAATTAAAAAAAAGAAATGTACCTAGTAGTGGTGGCGCAGGCTTGTAATCCCAGTACTTGGGAGGATGAGACAGGAAGATTGTAGGTTTGAGGACAGCTTCAGCAAGTAGTGAGACTGGCATCAACCTAGCAAGACCTTGCTTTCAAATAAGAAATAAAATTGGGCTGGGGGTGTAGCTCGAAGCTAGAATGCCTCTGGGGGTTCAATCCCCAGTACCACCTAAAAATAAATAAATAAATAAATAAATAAACAAACAATAAAGCTGGGCATGGTGGCACATACTTGTAATCCCAGTACTTGGGAGGCTGAGACAGGAGAATTACAGATTCTTGGCCAGCCTCAGCTACTTAGAGTGAGGCCCTCTACAACTTAGTGAGACCCTGTTTCAAAAATAAAGAATAAGAAATAGGGCTGGTGTAACTCAGAGGTAGAATGCTTCTGGGTTCAATCCCCAGCCGCTAAATAAAATAAATAAATAAGAAATGTACTTAGTATATAGTAATGTTATTTGTAGAAATATTGTAAAACATAAATAAAAAAGAAATAACATTTGTTTTGGTGTATACCCAGGAGGCTATGTAAAAATGCATGTTCAGCCAGGCCTCGTGGTGCATGCCTGTAATCCCAGTACTTGGGAGGCTTAGATAGGAAGATTGCAGGATTGGGGCCAGCCTCAGAAACTTAGCGAGACCCTGTTTCAAAATTAAAATAGGGCTGGAGGTATAGCTCAGACGTATTTTGTGTCTGGACTTTTCTTCTTTTTCTTTTATTTTTTTCATTTTGCAGTACTGGAGATTGAACTCAGGGGCATTCTACCTCTGAGTTACATCCCCAGCCCTATTTTTAAAATTTTTTTTATTTTGAAACAGGATCTTACTAAGTTGCAGAGGTGTTTTCGAACCTATGATCCTCCTGTCTCAGCCTCTTAATACTGGGACTACAGGTGCGTCCCCAGGCCTGGCTCTGACTTTTCTGAGCTGGGATTGGGTGGTCTGCGGCTGGCTCCTCAAGGGTGTCCCTTGCCTCCCAGCTGTCCCATGCGCTGTGACGGTGGTTTCCCTGCCAGCTTTTCTTTCCTTCTCTGAGCTGAGGAGCCGCCTGCCCTCTGCCCAGGCTGCTTCGTGTCGTCGTCTGCATGCTGTTCTGGGGAATGGGCTTCTTCCTCTTAGCAGTGTTGTCTGGCGAGGCAGCAAGGCACCGAGGGATCTGTGTTCCACCCCCTCATCTCTCGCCCTCCAGGCATACAGTTTGAAGTGAAGCGGGTGGAGCTCCAAGGCTCTGCGTCCCTGTTCTGCTGCTGGCTGGTGAAGGACCTGCTGCATAGCCACCGGGACTCAGCCACCAGGACCCGCCTGCTCCTGGCCAGCCTGCCCAGCTCCACCCACTCCCTGCAGGAGCTCCCTGGATCCAGCCTCGGGGAGGTCGGTATCTGCAGTCTGCTCAGGCCTTGCATTCGCTCTTAACCGTGTGGCACATTCCCACATTTCCCAGTTGGCTTTGCGTTCTTGCTTTGTTTCTGCTGGGATAGGAATCGGGTCTCTCTGTGGCTTTTTAACACCGTCTCCTAATATCCTGTGTAAGTGTAAAGCAGACTTTAAGTCAGGTGTAAGCATTTCGGTACGTGTGCCGGTTTAGATGGGTGAGTCGAGGGTGCCTGGAGGTTGGAGGTCAGGTTCCCATGGGCTTGGGAAAAGGGGACAATGTGGGCCAGGGTGTCTTGCTGCTGGGGATGGGGCGGGGACACAGGATGCCTCCTCTCCTGGTGCAGTAGCATGGGATCCCTTAGGCCTTCCTTTGCATTTGCAGATGCTCAGAGCCAAGCCCTGGTTTGAGGAGTCACCGACACCCGTGGAGCTGGAGGGGCTGGCGGCCTGCGAGGGCGAGTATTCCCATAAGTACAGCACCCTCTCTCCGCTGGGCAGCGGGGCCTTCGGCTTCGTGTGGACTGCGTTGGATAAGGAGCAGAACAAGGAGGTGCTCTGCTTCTCGGAGGGAAGGGCCCCGACTCTGGGTCTCCTCTTGCTCTCTACATCTGGAAGTTTTAGGAGAGAGGAGACCTCTATGCATAGCGCCAAGAACATGGCCTGGCATGGGGCAGTCTCTGGATACAAGGAGGGCAGTCCTGCTGTAGCAGTTGGCCGTGGATTCTGGCCTTGTTTCTCAAATCAACAACCATTCCCCCTCAGCAGTTACAGCCTTGTCTTTGCTCTCTTTGTTTCTCTGCTCATCCTTTCCCCTCTTCCCTGCTCGAGCCTTGGCTGGGACCCTCAGGGCAGAGTCATATAAAAGCTGTGCCGTAGTGGCTCCTTTCAGTTCCAGGAGGCTGTTTTATTTGAAGCTGTTTCTCTTTGTTTTTAGCTCACTAAAATTTTTGTTAATGGAATGAGTATTAAGTTCTTTCAAACTATCAAAAGATGCCTTTTCAGCATCTACTGAGATGACTGGGTCCTTGTTTCCATTATTAACGTAAGGAATAACATTAGACAACTTCCTACCGTTCTTGGAATATGTCCTTGATGATGTGCCATGTTCTTTTAATGCACTGCTGGATTTGATTGGCTAACATACTAGATTCTCTTGGTTATATCCCTCCATGAGTTTGCTTCTGAGGCCTGCAGAGGGAGCACTCAGGTGGTGTGTGCCTGTCCTTGCTGTGGCTGCTTCCGTTCCCTTGGCTGCCTGATTCTTGTGTCGACTCTTGCTGGAGTTGTCAGAGAATTGTTTGAGTTCTTGCAGCCATAATCTAAAGATCTGACCACATAGAGGAAAGAAGATGTATTTTCTTACAGTTTCTGGCTCGGTCCCTGTGAAGCTGGGGACCGTGGATCTCAGGGCACATGGGAGAGAGCAGAGGGAGGAGGAACCCTTTATCCCCAAGGCTGCACCCCCAGTGACCCGCCTCCAGCCACACCCTACAGGCGTACCCGCTGCCCCCAGGCCAATCCATTGCAATGGATTTATCTGCTTCTGGGATCAACCCTCCCGACTCACTTACATCAGCTCCAAACATTCATAAGTGAGTCTTTAGGGGACATTTTATATCTAAGTATAACAAAGTGTTTTTTGTTGTTTTCTTTTCCTTTCTTGCTCTTGCTAAGTTAATTTTGCTATTTTTCTAGTTTACAGGGTTAAATGTGTACTTTTAATGTTGTTCATAATGAATACATGTACAGCAGTGGGTTTTCTGAGTATACTTTGGCCATGCGTTAGTGGTTTAACTTTTCTTTTTATGAGTACATTTCAGTTATACAGAATAATGGGGTTTGTGGTGGCATATTTGTACATACAAGTATCACACTTTGGTCATATCCAACCTCCTTTGTTACTATAGAGTTCTTGACACACAGCGCTCTTGTAGTTTGGGATTGCTGAACAGTCTGACTTCCGAGTGTCTTATCTTCATCCTCATCTGAGGCAGACCTTATTTTGGGGGTGAAGCAGGAATCCGGCAGGCTCTGCGAGTCTCTTTATTCCTAAGGAAGGAGAAGCCCAGCGTCTTTCATATAGTTTAAAAAGAAACCACACAAGTATTTTTGCCTTTCAAAAAACAGAGATGTCCGTTTAAATACTTTTGCTAGCCCAGCAAATTAGTGAGCCAAGTATCCAACCAGAAAGTAGACTCCTAGGGGTCAGGTCATCATCGCAGTATGGGGAGCGCAGTCCCTGCATGGCCATCCAGGTCAAAGGACATGGCAGACCGCACGGGAGCCACTGTCTTGGCTTTGAACACCGCCTTAGTCCTGCCTGTTGTTGGACAATCTATAAATAGAGGAACAGCAGGCAGCTTTAATGATGTTGAGCAGCGCTTCTGGGCTTATTTGCTGTCTGCATGTTTGCTTTGGTGAAGTATCTTTTCATATCTTTTGCCAACTTTGAAGAACTGAGTTGTCTTCCTATTGAGTTGTAAGACTTCTTCATGTTTGCTAGTTGCATTCCTTTGTCAGACACACATTTTGCAAATGTTTTTCTCCCAGTTGGTGGCTTGTCTTTTTCATCCTCTTAACAGTGCCTTTTTGAGAGTGGAGGTTTTTAGTGTTGACCAAGTCCAGTTTATCAGTTTTTCTCCTATGCATCATGCTCTTGATATCCTATGTGACCCAAGGTCACAAAGATTTTCTCTGAGATTTCTTCCTTCAACTTTTATGGTCATAGGTTTTGCCTGTAGGCCTATGATGTAATTCGGGTTGATTTTATATGTGGTACAAGGTATGTGTGAGGTTTATGTTTTGCATATACAAGTCCACGAGTCAGCACCAGGTGTTAAAAGATGTCCTTTCTCCAGTGAATCATCTTGGTACTTTTGTTGAAAACCAAGGGGCCATATAGGTGTGGTCTGGTCAGCCCCACTGGCCTCTGTCCATACGTTGGCCAGTCACTGTTGCTCAGATCAGCCTTGACACTGCTCTCCTTTTTAAAGACTGTTTTGAATATATTTTTTTAGACTGTTTGAATACAACTTTAGAATCCACTTATTGATTTTATTTATATTTGTTTATTATTTATTTTTGGTACTGGAGATTGAACCCCAGGGGCATTCTACCTGAGCTACACTTCCAGCCCTTTTTGTTTTTTATTTTGAAATAGGGCCTTGCTAAGTTGCCAAGGATCTCAATAAGTTGCCAAGGCTGGCCTCAAACCTGCAATCCTCCTGCCTCAGTCTCCCAAGCTGGGACCACAGGTGTGTGTCACCATGCCCAGCTCACCTACTGATTTCATTAATGATACTTGCTAGGATTTCGTTGGGGTTGTATTCAGCTTGCAGACCTCTGTGGGAACAGTCCCGCAGACAAGTGCTCTACCACTGAGCTACACACCCATCTCTCTCCCCTTTTTTTTTTTTGAGGAACTGGGAATTGAACTTGCAAACTTATATATAGTTTCTCACAAACTCCCTGAGCTAATTTGATGGATCTGCTTTTTTTTTTTGGTACTATGGATTGAATCCAGGGGCACCTCTGAGCCACACCCCCATAAAGCCCTTTCTGTTACTTATTTTGAAACTGGGAATTGCTAAGTTTCTGGAGCTGACCTTTCTGGCTCTTCCTACATTGCTGTGTTCAATGTGTTATACTTTGTTGAGGGTGTTTGTATCCGTATTTATGAGAAATATTGATCTCTAGTTCTTCTAGTAATGTTTTTGTCTAGTTTTGGTGTCAGTGTAATACTGGCCTCATATAAATGAATTTGGAAGTAATCCCCCCCCCTTTGTTTTTGTTTTTGGCCAGTTAGAGACTTACCAACTTTATTGATCTTTTCAAGGATCTTTTATTGGTTTCATTAATTTTCTTTATTGACCTATTTCTACTCTTATGTTTATTATTTTTGTTTTATTTAGTAAACAATTTGTTTTGTTTAATAAATATTATTTTATTTATTATTTTGGATTTAATTAGCTTTTCTTCTCCTATTTTCCTAAGGTGGATTCTTAGATAGCTTGTTTGAGCTTTTCTCTGTTCTAATACAAGCATTTCATGTTCTAAATTCCTTTCTGGCTCGACTTTTTCTGTGTGCCACACATTTCCACATGTTCTCTTTCATTTTTAGTCACTTATATTTTCTCATTTTCCCTCTGTGTTATTTAGAAGTGTGTTGTTTAGTTTACAAATATTCAGGGGTTGTTCAGATATATTTCTGTTTTTAATTTCTAGTAAAACATACCTTGTATAATTTCAGTTCTTTTACAGTTGTTGATTCTTATGTTATATTCCAAAGTGTGGCCTGTCTTCGTGAATGTCCTCTGTGCCTTGAATGTCCTTTGTGGTACTGGGAATTGAGCCAGGGACATTCAACCACTGAGCTACATCCCCTGGCCTTTTTATTTTGAGACAGGGTCACACTGAGTAGCCGAGGCTGTCCTCGAGCTTGTGATCCTCCTACCTTAGCCTCCTGAGTAGCTTGGGTCCCAAGCATGTACCACTGAGCCTGGCTTAATAATTATTTTGAAGTAAATGTCACTGAAAGAAATGTGATTTTTTTTTCTTCCTGGATTTTTAAAAATCTTTGTACTTCAAAAATTTTAGCAGAAGCCGGGCGTGGTGGCGCACGCTTGTAATCCCAGCATTCGGGAGGCTGAGACCGGAGGATCCGGGTTCACGACCAGCCTCAGCTACCTAGTGAGGCACTCCGCAACTTAGTGAGACTTGGTTTCAAAATAAAGAATAAAAAATAGGGCTGGGGGTATATCTCGGAGGTAGAATGCCCCTGAGTTCAATCCCCAGTACCGCCAAAAAAAAAAAAAAAAAAAAAAATTTTAGCAGAATGTATTCAGGGATATATGTGTATGTTTTCTTTATTCTTGCCCAATACTCGGCTATACTTGGATCTGAATGTTTAATGCTTCCTTTAAGAGAATCTATTCTTTTGTTCCACCTGTTCTCTCCCTTCTCTCTCTCACTCTTCTCTGGAAACTTACTTTAGGTGTAGGTGGGAGCTCCTGGCGGCAGCCCGCCTTCTTTTCTGCTCCCTCCCTTCCCGGCACTGCAGCCCTTTCAGTCCTCAGGTCTGCAGCCTTGCCTCTGCCTCACCTCTGCCCTTCTCAAACGTCTTCCATCTGGACAGGTGGTGATGGCCTTCCCTGCCCAGGGTCTTCAGAGTTTGTGGCTTCTCCCGCTCATGTGCTGGCAGCCACACCATACCCTCCTTCTCTGCTTCTTGTGAGAAGTGATTGGATATTGCAGAAGCTCTCCACTTCCCCTCCTGCTTCTGCTCTGGCGCCTCTCTCCCCAGGGCCTCTTCTGCTGCCTGCTCCAACCCCATGCGCCTCCCGCCGGCCAGGCGCTCCTGCTTAGCACCTCTGCCCCAGCTTCTCCCCGTGGCCAACCACCTGCACTCTTGGCTGCTTCACCTTCTTCTTCTGGGCCCTCATCGTTCCCCAGTACACGATGCATTCTATTTACTCTCTCCCTGGTAGACTGTCAGCGCCTGGGGTGGGGCAGTGTCCTCCCACAGAGGCACAGAGCAGGCCTGACTGGTTCTCACCCAGCATGTGCCTCCTTCCAGGATTTTGTTGAGTGATAAGGCTGTCTTTAGTGACTTGCAGCATGGATTGTTTGATTGATTGATTGATTGATTTTGCGGTGCTAGGAATTGAGCCCAGGGCTTTACACACGCTAGGCAGTTGCTCTGGCACTCAACCACATCCCCAGCCCCTTGTGGCATTTCTCTGTAGATGGACTCTTCCTCCCGTGCGCGTGGTGACGACCACACTTAACCGTCGCAATACCTTATTTCCCCTATTTCCCCTCGTCTGTCAGGCTTGCAGAACTCGCTAGTTAACCTCAGAGTCAGTGTGGAGATGTCTCTAAGGAAGATAGCTAGCCGGGCGTGGGGGTGCACGCCTGTATTCCCAGTACTTGGGAGGCTGAGACAGGAGAATTGCAGGTTCGAGGACAGACTCAGCAAGTAGTGAGACTCTCATCAACCTAAGGAGACCCTGTTTCCAAATAAGAAATAAAATAGGGCTGGGGGTGTAGCTTGAAGGTTGAATGCCTCTGGGTTCAGTCCCCAGTACCACACACACACACACACACACACACACACACACACACACACACAAGGAAGATAGCTTTTCCTTATTTCCTCTACTTCTCAGCTAGGCTGGGGGTGTAGCTTGAAGGTTGAATGCCTCTGGGTTCAGTCCCCAGTACCACACACACACACACACACACACACACACACACACACAAGGAAGATAGCATTTCCTTATTTCCTTTGCTTCTCAGCTTGTTAACTCATTCTCCTGGTCAGCCATAGTGCTGGCTGGAGGAGTGGGGCAGTGTGAGGTGCTCTGGGAGCACCTGCTGTCAGGCCTCCAGTGCCCCTTTCTCTGGCACTGCCTGTGGCTCCTCAGCACTTCTTGGGTCCCCCTTCTTGACACAATAGGCTGTGCACACAATAGGCTGGGCAGGAATTTCCCGGCACTCTGGTGAGCTGCTGCGCGCCACCTGTTTCCTCTGTTTCCAGGGTTTGTTACTGTGGAGTTGGGGGCGGGGGGAATGCAGAGGCTCTGTCTGCCTCCGTGAGCTGTCAGTGGGCACCAGGTGAAATGGGATGCTAGACTTCTACCCTCTGCTTCCCTTGTAGGTGGTGGTGAAGTTTATTAAGAAGGAGAAGGTTTTGGAGGATTGTTGGATCGAGGATCCCAAATTTGGAAAAGTTACTTTAGAGATCGCCATTCTCTCCAGGGTGGAACATGCTAATATCATCAAGGCAAGTGATGGTCTCGTCTCAATGATACCCACCGTTGCTCTTGTGAAATTCCTTTAGTTTGTTGATTGAAAATATTTCAACAGAGCTGGACTTGGCCTTTCTTTTCCCAGGTACTGGATGTATTTGAAAACCAGGGGTTCTTCCAGCTAGTGATGGAGAAGCACGGCTCTGGCCTGGACCTCTTTGCCTTCATCGACCACCATCCCAGCCTGGACGAGCCCCTGGCAAGCTACATCTTCCGACAGGTGAGAGAGGGCCAGAGCTGTGCTGGTAGCCACAAAGATCATGGCCCATGGCCAGTCCTCTCTGAGCCGGACCTAGCCTGCAGATTTGGGATTTTATGGAATAAGGTATATACTTTGAGAAGAGAATTCTGTAGTTGAAGTAGAAAACAAGTGAAGTTAGAAAGGAAGAAGCCAGAGAGCAACCTGGAATGACCAGGAAAGTCTGTTTAGTGTAAGTTTTATTTATGTATGTAGAATATCCACACCAATTACAAATATTAACCAACAAAGTTATCAGGCTGGGCTGTGACCCCTGGGATTTTGGTCTGAATTCTTATTTCCGTAGGCTGTAAGTTGTTGGAGGAAATCATGGCTACCCCTGTGCCTCAGTCCTCTAATCTGTGTAGTTGGAATCACTGTAGTGCCTGTGTGGTAAGGCTGGGTTGAATTGGAGAGAGCCCCTAAGGCCTGTGAGCAGCATGGTGCCCTGGAGGGTCAAGTGCTGTTAATTCACCAGCAAAGATTGAGGTTGGGCAGGCTCATTTCATACTAAGTGTTCGTCTTCGTCTGTATTGTATCTAGTTGTATGTGCATGTCCATTTATTATCTTATTGGAATGAGTGCCGGGATCAGCAAGCAGGAAGGCACCCTAGGAGGTGGCAGGAACACGAGCTTTGAGTCACGAAGAGAAGGGGATGTCTCCACCTTAGCCTGATCCCAGCTCCCTGGAATGGACGGAAAAGAGCCAGAAATGGGCTGTGTGGACCATCTAGCTTTGCCTTGGGTTGTTTCCTGGCAGTGACTCCAATTCCTGGAGACAGCAGGCATAAATTAGCATTTCTTCCTCAAAGTTAGACTCCCAGGAGTCCCTGGATTTCTCAGATGGAGTGTCTCAGGCACCTGCTTGTGGTTTCTGGCAAGGGGGGGGGCATATTTTTGCCAAGAACGTCACTTTGCTCCCTCTTTCTGGTTGGAGGACTGCACTTGTTCACCTCTGTTTGTGGCAAGGTTTACTTCTGAAGGCTTTGTGGCGCAGATTATCTGTGAGGTGACATCGGAGGAGCCTGTTTAGAGCTGCTGCCTCACAGTTGCTAATTCTGTGCTAATGACACAGGTGATTATAATGTTTCGGACTTTAACATTTTTGCAAAAGGCTCTATGGCTCCTTTGTGAATACCTACATTTATGTGTTATGTAAATATAGATCCATAATTTTATATACATATATACTGTCAGTTATCAGCATCTTAGCTCTCGGCTTCAAGTCTGTCCGGCCTGGTCAGTGAGGGTGCTGGAGCTGTGCACAGCTCTGCTGTCCAGGGAGCAGCACCCTGGGCTGCTCCGGGAGTCCAGGGCATGGGAAGGTGACTTCTCTCAGGGCTCCCACTAGTTAATAAGTCTCAGTAAGACTTTTCATGTTCCAATTAGTGTGGCTTCTGCCTCTTCACTGGGTCCTAATTGAAATGAATGTGTCTGTGTCTGCATATATACATGCGTGTCTGTGCTTATATGTTTGTATATGAATGTACAAGCATGTACGAATATGCATGTATGTATATGTAGTTGCAGCATGTGTGAACATGTATACATATGAATGCACATATATATGTAAATACGCAGATATATATTGCTTACATGTGCCTGCATGTAAATATATACTTATTAGCCAGTATGTGGGAGGCTGAGATAGAAGTATCGCAGGTTCACAACCAGCCTCAGCAACTTGGTGAGGCCCTCAGCAACTTACACTCTGTTTCAAAATAATAAATAAAGCTGGGCGTACTGGTGCACGCTTGTAATCCCAGCATTTTGGAGGCTGAGACCAGAGGATGCAGGTTCTCGGCCAGCCTCAGCTACCTACCTAGTGAGGCACTCCGCAACTTAGTGAGACCCTGTTTCAAAATAAAGAATAAAAAATAGGGCTGGGGGTATGGCTCGGAGGTAGAATTCCCCTGAGTTCAATCCCCAGCACCGCAAAAAAAAAAAAAAAAGTAAATAAAAATAAATAAATGAAATAGGGCTGGGGTGTAGCTTGGTAGTAGAATATCCAAGGGTTCAACCCCCAGTAACACACAAACACTTATTTATTAAATGTAAGCTGACCAATTGGGCTTAGTTGACCTGCTGTTAACTATTGCTTCTGATTCAAAATTTTCATTTATAAATATAAAAATGTCTCTAAGACCAAAATGGCCGACTATATCCTGAGCTCACTAGGTTGATTGGTCCTGTTGGTGTCCAAATTGCAATGCAGTCAGACATGCTGAGTCTTACTGTACTCAAAGGAAAGGCTAACTTAGTGCCCCTGTCATTGCAGATGCAGAGGGCGCCAGGTTGAGAGAGGCAGAGGGTGACGGTGCCCTCCAGAGGGGGTCACACACTCTGTAGCGCTGTGGAGCTCTGCATCCTCTGTCCCCAGCTGCTGCCTGGGCCTGGGCAGGCTGCCTTCCCTCCTCACTGGCCCGCCGTGGGCTCTCCATGTCTGCTGCCCTCCTAGGTGGTCGTGGGCACCCTGTTGGCATCGAGTCGTGTCTCCGGCATCCACTATGTGCTGGAGAAGGCTTATTTTGTCTTCTTTTCTTGATAAGGTCTATTTTAAATGCATGTTTAACTTGAATCGCTTTGGCCTCTGGTTCCAGCTGGTGTCAGCAGTGGGATACCTGCGCTCAAAAGGCATCATTCACCGGGACATCAAGGACGAGAACATCGTGATCGCGGAGGACTTCACCATCAAACTGATAGACTTTGGCTCAGCTGCCTACCTGGAAAGGGGCAAACTCTTCTACACCTTTTGCGGAACCATCGAGTACTGTGCTCCCGAAGTGCTCATGGGGAATCCGTACGTGTTGCCATGGCTACAATGCAGCGGTTGTTGCTGCTTCTGTCGGGCCCCCGGTTGGCTTGATTTTGGGGGGAAATGGTTCATGTGTGTCTTTGTGATGAGGGTGTTGGGTGATAAAGGGTAATGTTTTGGAGAATAAGTGGGCAGACAGGCAGGCAAAGT
The DNA here is from genome assembly GCA_004027655.1 of Graphiurus murinus. Classification (NCBI taxonomy): domain Eukaryota; kingdom Metazoa; phylum Chordata; class Mammalia; order Rodentia; family Gliridae; genus Graphiurus; species Graphiurus murinus. Next base: position 125,152 of record PVLC010001332.1, on the reverse strand, counting down.
AAGATTGGTCAAAGGTTGCTGGGTAGTGGACACAGGTTCATTCTCTGGAATGTTCTTCCTCATGGTTTCCATACATCCTTCTTCAGAGGTCAGCAAACCATGGCCCTTGGCCAAATCCAGCCTGCCACACATGAAAACATACGTTTTTATTGTGGTAACACATACAGTTTACCACCTTCACCATCTTATGTGTACAGTTTGGTGGCATTAAGCACATTCACATGGCTGAGCGACCACCACCACCACCATCATCTCTAGAACTCTTCCATCTTCCCAAGCTGAGCCTCTGTCCCCGAGAAACACTGGCTCCCACCATGCAGCTCTCGGTCTCTACGAGTGGCATTCCTGTAGAGACCTCACGGTGGGACCACGCGGGACTTGTCCTTTTGTGACTGGCTTCTCTCGCTCAGCACAGTCCTCGAGGGTCTTCGTGTGTCAGGGTCGCCTTGCTTTGAAGGCGCTTTCCCGCTGTATGTATCTAGCGCACATGGCTTAGTTAGCTGGTGTAGACACATGGGTTGCTGCCACCTTTGGCTGTTATGAATAATGCCGCAAATGTGGGTGCACACATATCTTCTGCCACTCGTTTTTATTTTTATTTTCTTATTTTTATTTTTTTTGTGGTGCTGGGGATTGAACTTACAAACATTCTACCTCTGAGCTACACTCTCAGCCCTATTTTATTTCTTTTTTGGAAACGGTCTTGCTGAGGGCCTCGCTCAGTTGCTGAGGCTGGCCTTGAACCTGCAATTCTCCTGTCTCAGCCTCCAAGCACTGGGATTCTAGGCACGTGCTGCCATGCCTGGCCTGCCACTTGTTTTTTATAAATAAAGTTTTGTTGGAATGCAGCTGTACTCATTCCCACGTCTTATCTGTGGCTGCTTTGCACCACCAGGACAGAGCTGGGCAGTTGGAACAGAGACGTGGTCTGCAAGCCTGTAACATTGCTTATTCGGCCCTTTACAGACAAAGCTGGCTGGCCCCTGTGCAACTCTCTTGGCTTTTTTTGTCCAAGTTCCCAAATGCTTCCAGTCTCTCTCTCTGTAAGACAGAGAGGAGGTAGAGACAGGAGCTGCCTGAGCTCCAACCCCGAGACTCAGAGCCCTGGGCAGTGCAGGGCAGTGCAGGGTGGAGGGTGCAGTTACCCTGGCCAGGCGCACTTGGCAGCTGCTCCCTGTCACCACGCCTTGCGGTTCTTCTGTATTGAGTGAAGACAGCTGTAGTCTTGCTGGGTGCTTGTGAGGATCAGGGTTAAACCGCATAGAATGCCTGGCACAGTTGGTGCCTTGGTGAGGATTATGGTTAAATCATACAGAATGCGTGGCACAGCTGGTGCCTTGGTGAGGATTATGGTTAAACCACACAGAATGCCTGCATAGCCAGTGGCTGGTGAGGATCAGGTCACAATGACAAGAAATACCAGCAGTGCTCCCCCACTCCGCTCCTCTCCCAAGCTTCCTCCTGTTTTCCAGTCCCTGACCGTACCTGCCGCTCACCATCCTACTGCTCTCTCTCTTCCCCCTCAGCTGTCACTCATGTTGTCCTTCTGTGCTTCCGACTGCTGCTCCAGGCTCGACCTTGAGCACCCCTCTCCTCACCATGTGGTGGTTCTGCAAAGCCCTCGGAGGCCCCTCCAGAGGCCAAGTGATTCTCTGTGCACCCCTCTACCGCCCCCCCTCCTAGGAAACCCTGCCTCCCCAAGGGCATGTGGTTCCCCATGTGCCCGAGGACTCTGCACCCAGGGCTTTGTCCCCCCACTTGGTGGGGCCAGTGCTCACGGGCTTTGTCTGAGTGCACCAAGGCCCTGAAATGCCCCTTCCTCCTGCTTCCTGCAGTTACAGAGGGCCGGAGCTAGAGATGTGGTCTCTGGGCGTCACGCTCTACACGCTGATCTTTGAGGAGAATCCCTTTTGTGAGGTGGAGGAGACCATGGAGGCGGCCATACATCCCCCGTATCTGGTGTCCCCAGGTAAGCCCCTGGCTTGAGAACTGATGGCTCTAGTTTCTATCTTTTCTCTGCTTCCATCCTGATGATCACATTTACTTTCTATTTCCTAATGCTTTGATTTGAATGTAAGAATAATTTGAACTGAGTGTGGTGGTGCCTGTAATCCCAAAGACTCAGGAGGCTGAGGCAAGAGGATCCCAAGTTCAAGGCCAGTCTGTGCAACTTAGGGAGACCTTGTCTGAAAATAAAACCAAAAAGGGCTAGGGATGGAGCTCAGTGGTAGAGCACTTGCCTAGCAGTATGAGACCCTGGATTCCATGCCTTGTGCTGCAAAAAAAGAAGAAAAAAGAACAATTTGAATACAACTCGAAAACATCTTGATGATTGATTGGCTGATTCTGGGGATTGAACCCAGGGACATTCTACCTCCAAGCTATACTCCCAGCCCTATTTTTCCATTATTTTTGAAACAGGGTCTAAGTTGCAGAGGGCCTCACTAAGTAGCTGAGGCTGGCCACAAACCTGTGATCCTCCTGTCTCAGCCTCCCAAATACTGGGCTTACAAGCGTGTGCCACCATGCCTGGCTCATTTGGGGATTCAACCCAGTGGAGTTCTACCTCTGAGCTATACCCCAAGCCCTTTTTACTTTGAAAGAGGGTCTCACTGAGTTGCTGAGGGTCTTTCTAAGATACTGAGGCGGGCCTCAAGTCCACCATCCTCTTTCTCAGCCTCCCAAGTACTGAGATTATAGGTGTGTGCCTATTGCACCCACACGTCTTTTTTTTTTTTTTTTTTTTTTTTTTTAGTACTGAGGATTAAACCCAGGACATTCTACTTCTGAACTACACCCCTACCCCAGTCGTATTTTATTATTTTGAAACAGGGTCTTGCTAAGTTGCTGAGGTTGGCCTCAAACCTGCAATCCTCCTTTCTCAGCCTCCCAAGTACTGGGATTACAGGCGTGCACCACCATGCCCAGCTACCCGGCACATCTTGATAACTTCATTTTTATTAGTGCCCCTTGGAACTTGGAGAACTCTTTGGGGTGATGGACTTCGTAGTCAGTAACCTTTTAGGGCAGTGCCTATAAGAACAGGCACTGGGTCAGGCACCTCATCACACAGGGAAGGGGAGGTGCTGGTACATGGTGGGACTTGACCCCCAGCAGCTCCCACGGAGGTTGCAGGCCATCAGTCACGCCTCAGGCCCCGCCCCTCGAGCAGTGTGTGGCAGCAGGCTGCTCAGCTCCCCTCGGGCTGAGTGGTGGTTCACATCTGGAGTGAGGACCTGCAGGAAGAGGCAGATGTGGAGTCAGTGTCTAGAAAGGCTTCCCAGGCCTGGAGTGGGCACCGCAGGAGGCCCCCCCCCCCCGCGTTGGGGAGCTCCGTGGAGCTGCAGGAAAGGTCAGGTGTCAGCAGGGAGCGGCGGCCAGGCCGCCTAGCTGCTCCCGTGCTCCCCGAGGCCTGCAGGTCTCAGGTGGGTTCCACTCAGCCTGGACCCACCTGTGCTCCCTGTGTCCCCAGAGCTCATGAGCCTTGTGACTGGGCTGCTGCAGCCTTCCCCGGAGCAGCGCGCCACCCTGGAGAAAGTGCTGGCAGACCCGTGGGTGACACAGCCCGTGAACCTCGCGGCCTACACCTGGGATGAGGTGTATCGAACAAACAAGGCGGGTGAGCAGCTTCTCAGCATCCTCCCTCACGTGGCTGGGCTTGGGATGGGAAGGTGCCCGGCTGTCTTCCTGGGTGGGGCACCTTCCTCCATGCCTCCCTGGACGCAGTGGCAGGGCCTGATCGTGTGCCGGAGGCCCCTGGATGTCACTGGGGCTCAGAAGGTGGCTGTGGGCCCATGGGAGCCCCTGGCGCCAGGGGTGGGGCTGATGGTTTGAGGAGTGCAGCTGGTCATGGGCTGTCCAGGCTGCAGGGGACAAGGCCACAATGAGGGGGACGCGCTGGGATTTGGGGGGTGGCCTTTAGATGAGGCTCCTGGGTACGAGCCTGAAGCACTGCTCAGAGCAGGTGGACCCAGCTGGGGTTGCTGCTCTAGGCGTGGAACCCCCAGCATCTTAGCCAGGTCTGCACTTCCAGAACACTCCAGTGGGTTTCTGAGTCCCCCATCCCATTTTGTTCCTTGGTCTTCCAGTGAGAAACAGTGTTTTAGAATCGTGTATCTATTGTTAGCATGGGATACAGGATCTTCTCCCCCCTCAGGAAGCGGCCTCCTGTCCACTGCGAGTCTCGATCTCAAGAGCCAGAGCGCCAGTGAAGCGGCCCGGTCTCGGTTGTTCGGCAGGCCTGTCCCTGGGGAGGTGCCGGTCAGCTGAACACCAGCATCCTGCGGCTCTTCTCCACTTGGTTTGGAGACCCATACAGGTTCCAGGCCCTTCCACTTGGAAAAAGCAAATCCTTAAGGACTGGGCCCAATTCACCTCCGAAAAACCCTCCTGCACCTTTGACAAGTGCTACAACAAAAGCCAGTTATACTATTTTTTTAGGTTTATAAAAGAGACTTGGAATTCATGTTTTTGTGACCTTAAGCATTCTAGTGTTCAATTACTTTGTACTATTAAAGGGCTTTTAATTTGTAGCTTTTGAAAGGAATAAAGAGTTAATTCCCTTTCTACTTTTGTATATATATATATATAGATTTTGTTTTCTTTGACTTGGTATATGCTCCTCTAAGTGATGGATGTATGGAATCTGTAGAATTGGTTAGCCAAATAACCAGACTATTTCATTAACTTATTTCCCTGAATATTTTCAAATTAGAATAACTTTGTTAATAAGCAGTCACCCTGCCTGAGACTGTATGAATTATTCCACTATGCTGAGATGGGAAGCACTTGGTTTCTTCATTTTTCTATTTGTGCACCCTACTTGCTGCAGCTGGAGATAGATCCAGTCTCAGTCGGTCTGGGGACCCTCTCACGGGGCAGGCATTCTGCCGGAGACCGGCCCAGGGCTTTGTGCTCACTCCCTTTCAGAAGGCTGGGAAAGGAGCCAGGCGTGGTGGCTCATGCTTGTAATCCCAGTACTTGGGAGGCTGAGACTGGAGGATCTGGGTTCTCGGCCAGCCTCAGCTACTTAGTGAGGCCCTCTGTGACTCAGAGAGACCCTGTTTCAAAATAAATAATAAAAAATAGGCCTGGGGGTGTAGCTCGGAGGTAGAATGCCCCTGGGTTCAATCCCCAGTAACATACACACACACACACACACACACACACACACACACACACACACAAAGAAGGCTGGGAAAGGTACAGTGTTCTCAGCCTTGTTCCTTCGTGCACAGCCACATATGGGGCTGGGTCTGCCTACTTTCTGGGCTCTGAAGGGAGAAACTGCGGTTAACCCATGAGGGCCTCCCTACCTAGAGGTCCTGCAGCTGGCTCAGCCCGAACTCCGTGTCTCTGTGAGGTACTCTGGGTCCATCTCTGCCTGCAGGAGGGGCTCTAGCCCCTTCCCCAGGCCTGCCTGAAGAGCTCCAGAGTCACCTCTAGTGCCTCTGTGAGAGGCTCCAGCCAGGCCTACTTTTGAGCCGTGAGGGGCTCTAGGCCCAGCCACAAGAAGTTGGTGACATTTTCACTTCAGAATTCATATGAATTTTCTGATGATCTCAAAATGCTGTTTTCAAGAATGAAACAAGTGTTTTGTTTTTTTTTTAAGTGTTTATGATGCTTATACAGCAAAAGACATTACAGACTATTTTTTTTCAGATAGGTGTCAATGGACTGAGGATGCAGACTCCTAGCATTCCAAGAACTATTAGGTCTTTTTTTGTGTGTGTGGTACTGGGGATTGAACCCAGGGGCATTTTACTTCCAAGCTACACCCCCAGCACCATTTTTTATTCTTTATTTTATTTTGGTACTGGGGATTGAACCCAGGAGCAATCCTACCTCCAAGCTACACCCCCAGCCCTATTTTATATTCTTTATTTTGAAACAGGGTCTCACTAAGTTGCAAAGGGTCTCACTAAGTAGCTGAGGCTGGCCTCGAACCCGGATCCTCCAGTCTCAGCCTCCCAAGTACTGGGATTACAAGCATGTGACACCATGCCTGGTGACAGCTGAGTATTTGAAGAAAATTCTATTTTTTTGTGTGGGATATGGGGGATTGAACCAAGAGTCTTTCTACCTTTGAGCTACACTCCTAGCCCAATTTTTTTTATTTGGAAACGGTCTCACTAAATTGATGAGAGTCTCACTACTTGCTGAGGCTGTCCTCGAACTTGCGATCCTGTCTCAGCCTCCCAAGTACTGGAATTACAGATATGCGCCACCACATCCAGCACGAAGAAGAATTTTTAAAAAGACAAAAGCAATCTGTGTGTGTGTATGTGTTGCTGGGGATTGAGCTCAGGGGCATTCTACTGCCGAGATACACCCCCAGCCCTATTTTATTCTTATTTTGAAATAGGGTCTTGCTAGGTTGATGAAAGACTCTCTAGTTGCTGAGGCTGTCGACAAACCTGTAATCCTTCTGTCTCAGTTTGTCAAGTACTGGGATTGCAGGCGTGCACCACCACACTCAGCTAAAAACAAACTATTCTACAACCTTCCTCTTCTTGAGATAATCCTGTCAAAAGATATGTTTAAATACTGTACTACTTACACAGAGCTGGTAAATTTGTATCCAGGCAAGAATAAAATCCTTCAGGGTCTCACTAAGTTGCAGAGTGCCTCACTAGGTAGCTGAGGTTGGCCGCGAACCCAGATCCTCCCGTCTCAGCCGCCCAAATGCTGAGATTACAAGCGTGGGCCACCACGCCCGGCTGCATCATGTTTCTTAAAAACGGTAATGATTTCTTTTGGTGGGTGTAGCCAGGTATTCACATTGAATTTTTTTTTTTTTTTTTTTTTTTTTTTTTTTTTTTTTTTTTTTTTTTTTTTTTTTTTTTTTTTTTTTTTTTTTTTTTTTTTTTTTTTTTTTTTTTTTTTTTTTTTTTTTTTTTTTTTTTTTTTTTTTTTTTTGTGGTACTGGGGATTGAATCCAGATCTACCTTCAAGCTACAGCCCCAGTCCTATTTTTTATTATTTTGAAACAGGGTCACACTAAGTTCCGGAGGGCCTCACTAAGTAGCTGAGGCTGGCCACGAACCTGAGATCCTCCTGTCTTAGTCTCCCAAATTCTGGGATTACAAGCGTGCGTTAGCACGCACGGCTGAACACATTTTTAACAATAAAATTTAACGGTCTCTCTGGGGCTGGATTCCTTCTCCCTGCTTCGGGAAGGGCCCCGGGCTCCCTTGTGAAGCCTCGGTCGTGCCGGCGGACCCGGAGCACCGCGCTCGGTTCCCTCTCCCTGAGACTTGGCGGAGCACCTTCCAAGTCACTGGAATTGAGAGCGTGGCGCGGAGGCTGCTCCAGGCAGGTGGCTCCAGAGACGGCGGAACACAAACTCCGCGTACCCACGCTGACGCTGGGGAGGGAGGCCGAGACGGACCGGCGGACCGGAAGTGACGGACCGTTGAGGGCCGCGGCTTCCGTCGCTTCCGCAGCGTCGCGCTATGGCTGCACTCGGCCGGCAGGTGAGGTGGTGCCGGGTGTCGGGGCCACCGGTGTTCAGCGGTCAGGTCCGGGCACCTTGCGACGCGAGCCTTCCCTAGAGGCCGGGCGCACTGGCCTGTTCCTTGGTGCTCTCCTGGATTCCGCACGGATCAGGACACTCCCCGCCTGTACCTGCAGAGGGGACTGTTGGGCCACCAGCGGGGCGAGAGGGGACACCGCGGAGCAGCGAGCTCTTGGGCTTGACTCGCGGAGGTCGGCGGCGCTGGAGATGGTCTGAACCATTAAGTTCAGATTAGTCTGCGTTCCATAATTTTCAGGCAGTAATACCGACTGGTTTTAAAATACATTTTTCCCTTTCTTGCCTCTTGGACTCCGCAGTCACAGCACAAATCTAATGGTGCCTCGTTTGCCTGACCTGATACCTGCGCTTGGAAAACACTGTTCCCTATATGCGAACTTTCTTCTCTGTATGGTTTTAAAGTTCAGAAATGGGGCCGGGCGTGGTGGTGCACGCCTGTAATCCCAGTACTTGAGAGACTGAGACAAGAGGATCACAAGTGCTAGGCCAGCCTTAACAATTTAGCGAGACCCTGTTTCAAAATTAAAAATAAAAAGGGTTAGGGGTGTAGCTCAGAGGTAGAATTCCCCTGGGTTCAATCTCCAGTCCCCCCATCCCCAGTAAAGTTCAGAAAAACCATTAGATTTGTCTACGACCAAGGCATCAAATACCTTGGCTCAAAAATCTTGTGTTCATTATGCTGGAGTTGAATTGATTCTCTTTTGGTCCTGTCTCTCATAGGTCCTTGATTGGCATCGCCTAATCCCCCTCACCTGGGCATGTTTAGCTAGGCGGACTTCTCATTTTGGAGAACAGAAAAAGAGGACTGCTTCTTTGTTGCGTAAACTGACTACAGCCTCCGGTGGAGGAAGCCTTGAAGAAACATCCTGTGTTGGACCCAAAAAATATGTGCAGGAACCAGAGTGTAGGACAAATCTTGTTCAGTGCCTTCCTGAGAAGAGGACTCCTGTGGAGAGAGTGTCCTTGGAGCCAGAGGAGGTCATCAGTTCCCTCCTGGACATGGGTTTCAGTGATGCCCATATTAATGACTTGCTTAGTATACAGCCAGGTGCCAGCCCTCAACAGCTGCTGAACATCATTTCACAATTGATACTCCTGGGTCTGAATCCCGAGCCTGTGTGTGTGGTTTTGAAGAAAAGTCCTCAGTTATTGAAATTGCCAGTAATGCAGATGAAGAAGCGCTCCAGTTACCTGCGAAAGCTTGGCCTTGAGGAAGGTACAGGAAGATGCAGATTTTGTGTAGTGTGAGAGTTGGGGAGAGAATAGCCTAAGGTGAGATGGGTCAGGGAAGGTCTCAGAAAAGGTCAGTGCCCTAGAGGAGAATGTGTGATGTAGCCTGTGCAGAAGGCTTTGCAGGAGGGACGTGGGGAGATTGGACCTGGAAGAGAGAACCCGGGCCTGGGTAAGCCCTGTGTGGCGCATTCACGGAACTCCTAGAACAGTAGCAGTATGTGGTCTGTGTCCCTGTGTGGTGGTGCATATGTGTAATCTCTGATGCAAAAACTGACTTGATCTGGTCTTAGTGCTTTGAGGGTATATAGCTAATGGCACAATCCCTTACAAAGACTTGGATTTCAGATAAATGCTTTGATTAACTGTGGAACCAGAGAGATCTTGCAGGTTCCTAGAAAGCTGGTGGAGTGGCCTACCCTCTGGCAGCCTCCCTCCCCCAACATGTTCACACTTCAGGGATCCTTGAAGTCCCTTGTGTTTCTTTTTTTTTTTTTGGTACTGGGGATTGAACTCAGGGGCATTCTACCTCCGAGCTATACCCCCAGCCCTATTTTTTATTCTTTATTTTGAAACAGGGTCTCACTAAGTTGTGGAGTGCCTCACTAGGTAGCTGAGGCTTACCTTGAACCCGGATCCTCCGGTCTCAGCCTCCCAAATGCTGGGATTACAAGTGTGCGCCACCACGCCCGGCTTCCCTTTGTTTCTTTAGGGATCTTTTGGAGAATGGGGATGGGGCTCATGAGGATCTTCAAGGACCCTGGCCACTTTGACCAGAGGTGTTCCTTTTTTGTGTGTGTGTGGTACTGGGGATGAAACCCAGGGGCATTCTACTTCTGAGCTACACCCCTACCCCTATTTTTTATTCTTTATTTTGAAACAGATTCTCACCAAGTTGCAGAGGGCCTCACTAAATAGCTGAGGCTGGCTGCAAACCCAGATCCTTCCAAGTACTGGGATTACAAGCGTGCACCACCATGCCTGGTGCAGGTGTTCCATTATTAATTCTTTTCACCATTGGCTCTTCCTAGTTAGAAAAAGAAAAAGACAATTAAAGGTTTAGAGTGCCTAGCATGGTGGTGCATGCCTGTAATCCCCGTACTTGGGAGGCTAAGATAGGAGGATCGCAGATTCGAGGACAGCCTCAGCAATGTAATGAGACTCTTAACAACTTGGAGGTAGAAAGCCCCTGGGTTCAATCCCCAGTACCGGGGTGTGTGCGTGGGGGGGAGGATTAGAATCCAATATCTGTTAGGATCTCTACAGGACTCTTTCTTTAGAAGATAAGTAAAAGAAGATAGATAGCCTTGTGTATTTCTCTTAGCAGATTATTTCTTAAAATGTAAAAGCTTAAACTTAATACAATATGTGCTGTGGTTTTTAATTAACCATAACTCCACACAGACATTAGATTGAAGATAAAGCCTAAATTCCCCAAGTCCATTTCTCACACAGTTTAATAAGACAGTCACTAATTCAGCTGTTGTAAAAATTTTTACTTTCATTTTTATTAGTTTCAGTGACTTTTTAAAGTTTCCAGTTACTAAATTTTGCCCAGCTGTCCTTAGGAAGACCATGTGCCCCAGTTTGCCAGGGATAGTCTCAGTTTACACCAGTCACGTCTTCTTTCACTCACTCACAAGTGCCGTGGTGGGGTAGACCATGTGGTTGCCCTGGTCTTTGCGGTTGTGTTTCATGCACACTCCTGTTCTTACCATCATCAGTGCTATGAACTCCTTTTCAGGGAGGTCATGCTCCCAGGGCTTGAGAATGTGGGTCGTGAATGTTTCAGGGGCAGCTCTATCGCAGAGGGAAATAGCCATGGGAGCCCCACCATGCTGAAACTCCTCTTCTCTCTTGCCTGATCTTTCCGGTAAATCTCTGAAGTTATTTTCTAGGTAAGCACGGCAAGAGGAGACCTAGAATACATTGGCACCTTCAGATGGGAGGCCAGGAGGCAGGGACGTAGGGGCGGTGAGCCAGAGAAAGATCATTTCCATGGTGCTTCTGGAAGGTGTGTCTGCAGGGAGGGTCCTCATTCATTTTTTAATGTTGGCTTGAATAAGGTGTAGCTCTCCCTTGGGTTTCTGGAATATCCTGAAATGACATGTCGTCCTTCCCTAATGTCCTTCAGGGAGACTCAAGCGGTTGCTCCGTGGTTGCCCTGAGGTCTTCACCATGCGCCAGCAGGACATCGATGCCATTGTCAGGGTTCTCAGGGAGAAGTGTCTTTTCACTGCTCAGCAGGTCACTGAGATTTTGTGCAGATGTCCCTCTGTTCTTCGGCAGGACCCCAGTGACTTGGAGTACAAATTCCAGGTAAGAATGACTGGTGGGGTGATTGGGCGAGTGACAGCAAGCTTTGCAGGGTTTCAAATGGAGTGGGTCGCCTCGGTGGAGGGTGGAGAAGCAGCTCTGAGTGGCCAGGTGAGCGGCTTTCTCTCCCACTCCACCCTAGCCAGAGGAAAGTGGGCTCTGATTCTTTCACTCTCCACTCCAAATCCAATCTGTTCTGTAACTCCTGTTCTTGGGGGTGACTCTAAAATAGCTAATTTGGAGATAGCTAAATTTTCCTACCCTTGGAACCTATTTTCGTATGTTGATTTTGAAAATGTAATTGTAACAGTTGTCCCAATTTTTTTAGGAACAATTAGAACAACTTATGTCAGATTCCTGAGTGTTTTCTGAATTTTTTGCCTATTTCTATGCTCGTGGTTTTTCTCCCCCTGTCTAAAGAAAAATATAACTTCTTCCTCTTGTCCCCTTATTTTCTGCTGCATTTTTCTCCATGTGAATTTTAAAATGCTTTGAAAACTATTAGCTGCCATGTGAACATCTGTATCACAGAGTGAGTGTGCTGCCATTATTAGACAGCTCACTGTGAATGTTTTTGGACAGGTTAAGTTTTCTATGGGTTGTGTAATGGTAGGTTTTCAGTTTCTGCACTTAGGATTCCTAACTGTGTTTGTGTCTTTCAGTATGCATATTTTAGGATGGGAATTAAGCATCTGGACATAGTGAGGACTGAGTTCTTGCAGTATTCCATTATCAAGATCAAGCAGAGACACATTTACCTGGAGCGACTAGGACGCTACCAAACCCCTGATAAGAAGGGGCAGACGCAAATTGCTAACCCTTTACTTAAGGACATTTTCAGCATTTCAGAAGCTGAGTTTTTGGCTAGGATAGCCCGCTCCTCTCCTGAGGAGTTTGAGGTTTTTAAAAAGCTCTTGGCTCGGGAGGAAGAGAAAGAAGAGGAGCCTGGGAGCAGCACGTCTGATGAGGAAGAGGAGGAGGAGGAGGAAGAGGAGGAAAAGGAAGAGAAGTAGCTGTGATGGAAGGTTTGGGTGAAAAGGGCCCAGGGGTGTCAATATTGCCATGTCCTCAAAGTGTTGGGGAGCTTCACCTGGGTATTCCAAGCATTTTTCATTCCAACACTGGTCTTTTTTTTTTTTTTTTTAATGGTATTGGGGATTGAACTCAGAGGCATTCTACCTCCAAGCTATACCCCCAGCCCTTTTTAAAATTGTTTTTGTTTTGAAACAGGGTTTCACTAGGTTGCTGAGAGTCTCACTAAGTTGCTGAGGCTAGTCTTAAACCTGCAATCCTCCTGTCTCAGCCCCTCAAGTACTGGGATTACAGGTATGTGCCACCATACCTGGCCAACACTGGTCTTTTTTTTTTTTTTTTGTGGTATTGGGGACTGAACTCAGGAGCATTCTACCTCTGAGCTACACTCTCAGCTTTTTATGTTTTATTTTGAAACAGGGTCTTACTAAGTTGCAGAGTGCCTTGCTAAGTTGCTGAGACTGGCTGCAAACCTGTGATCCTCCTGTCTCAGCTTCCCAAGTGCTGGGATAACAGGTGTGCACTACCAAGCCTAGCTTAACACTGGCCTTCTGATGAAAAAAATATCTTGGACTACCCAAGATGAAGATGCGTCAAACCAAATAGGGGATGCTTTGGTGTGATCTGTTGATAGGGTCTGTGGAGAGTTCCTGTTCTATCCTCAATGAAAAACTGAGCTTTTAAAATCCAGGGGACAAGCCGGGCATGGTGGCGCACGCTTGTAATCTCAGCATTTGGGAGGCTGAAACCGGAGGATCTGGGTTCGCAGCCAGCCTCAGCTACCTAGTGAGGCACTCCGCAACTTAGTGAGACCCGGTTTCAAAATAAAGAATAAAAAATAGGGCTGGGGGTGTAGCTCGGAGGTAGAATGCCCCTGAGTTCAATCCCCAGTACCACAAAAAAATAAAATAAAATAAAATCCAGGGGACAAGCCAGGCCTGGTAGCATGCACCTGTAATCCCAGTACGCCCCTGAGTTCAGTCCCCAGTACCGCAAAAAAAAAAAAACCAAAACAAAAATCCAGGGGACAAGCCGGGCGTGATGGCGCACGCTTGTAATCCCAGCATTCGGGAGGCCAGCCTCAGCTACCTAGTGAGGCACTCCACAACTTAGTGAGACCCGGTTTCAAAATAAAGAATAAAAAATAGGGCTGGGGGTATAGCTTGGAGGTAGAACGCCTGAGTTCAATCCCCAGTACCACAAAATAAATAAATAAATAAATAAATAAAATCCAGGTGACAAGCCAGGCCTGGTAGCATGCACCTGTAATCCCAGTACTTGGGAGGCTGAGACAGGAGGATCACAGTTTTGAGGATAGCCTCAGCAAGTCTGAGACTCAACAACCTAGCAAGACCCTGTTTCAAAATAAAAATAAAATAGGACTGGGGGTGTAGTTTGGAGGTAGAATGCCCTGGGTTCAATTTCCAGTACTACAATAAATAAATAAAATCCAGGGTACTCAATACAACCAAATTGTTATTTCTCCTCTCTCTTTTGCAATGTGTTGGTGTTAATTCTGTGATGGTGTGGAGGATGGTTTCCTTCTGGCTCAAGAGTTACTGTTTATTTCCTTCTGGTAATAAAGATAAAATCATGAGGAGGCAATGTGAAGCTTTCGTATATTATAGCACTTTATTTTATGAAAACAAGTAGCAGGTTTCTCATAAAAATACTCATGTTTTTTACCCCAGATATCTCATTGCTTCCTAATCGCATTCAGTGTCAGCAGAGTCGAGGGCAGTGGGTTAGTGATGTGTGCTTCAGTTTCGCATGGCGGCCTTGGGCCAGCAAAGCACCGGCACTTCTCTCTGTCAAGAGCCAGCCCTTCCTGCTTGGGCGAGTTGGCTTTCATGCCAGCCTCTGGTCAGTGGTCACTTCCGGGCCTGATGTCTCTGACCGTAGCTGGCACCACCGGAGACTGCTGTCCTGGAGAGCACCAGCTCCTCAGGGGCTGGGGAGCAGTCTTAGGTGGTCACCCCTGCTGTGGGACCCACCGGCTTCCTAGGACCAGGGGAGAAGAGCACAGGCCTTGGGTTTGTTCAGGGAGCGCTCCAGATGTGTGAGGTGTGGAGGCGTGGATGTCACCTGTGAGGCAGCTGTGAGGAGCAGGGTGCAGTGCTGGGAGGGCTCTGAGGTAGAGGCCTGAGGTGGATGGTGGGAGTGCTCGGAGGAGGGGCCTGGAGCTTCCCTTAGCCTTTCCTCGGGTAACTGCACAGGACTGGTGCTACGGAAAAGTCAGACCTACTTGCTGGCATTTCAAAGCCATGTGAAGTGAAACTCCTCTGATGCTTGGCCTTGTCTTCCCACGTAGACAACGTAAGAACCTGTAGGGCTACAGCTGTCACCTGGGGTGACCTTGCCCTTGGGATATCAGGCAGTCTTTGGAAACATTTGGTGGTCATGATCCAGGAGAGGGGTGTTACTAGGATCTAGTGCGTAGATGCCAAGGATGTCACACAATGTCCTATGATGTGCAGGATGGTCCCTGTAACAAGATATTCTAGCTCCAGTGTCAGCACTTAGGCTGGGAAGCTGCTCCAAGGCCTGGCCAAGTACAATTACATGAGTGCATCTATGACAACTTCAGATCCTCAGTAACTTTCAATAACAGTGTTTGTTTCTACTTACAAGATGAATCTTGGGGGGATTCGGCACTGAGATGTGGAGGCTTCAGGACTCTCCAGTGGACTCTGGGGAGCCAGGCCGCAAAGATGAAGATTAGTTTTGCAAAGAAAAGCAGTAGCTCTTATGACTCCCTACACAAGCCAGTCATTGTGGCAGTAGTGCCCGCTGAAGAAGGTGCAGCAGGCCGGCTGGCTGTGGGGCCCTGCCTGTTGTGCAGCGAAGGTGTCCTGCTTGCACCTCGAGGAAGGGAGAGTCAGTGGCCGTGTGTGACGCTTCGACAGTGCAGGCTCACTCTGCCTGTGTTGCACTTTTCCACTGTGGTCCCAAGGGACTGTCACTTTCCCTGAACCTACGGTGTTGCTTGTGGTCCCCATCTGGACTGAGGAGAACCCTGAACCTGAGCTTGATTAAATGGTCAGCTCGTCCCAAGTATTGGTCAGCAAAGAGTCAACAACTCATGGTTGCTTTTTTGATTTTGACACAGCAATGTCTATGCCCTGACAATTTTCTGGTGCCATTGTAACTAATCTCCCTGGATGGACTTTGTATGTTTTCAAGGAAGACGTTAGTTACAGACCTTGTCTCTGTGCTGTTTTCCACCCAGGTTTTAGACCCATCTTCCAGGGGTTCGGCAAGTCGAGGTGGGAGTGTAACAAGGGTATCCAGAATCCTTTGAAGGAGAAAGGGAGCGAGGTGAGGCCAGCCTGGGCATGGTGGCAGGGAGGCCCCGGAGGACTCCTGTCTGTGTTCTTAGGACATATGAGAACAGCAGGGACGGCTCATTTGGGATGTTTCTGGGTGGCTGTAATCCCCCAGCATCAGGAAGTGCTCGCCAGACGTTCTGCTTGTGGAACGTCAGAGCAGGTTAGTTGTATGACTGACAAGAGCGCCCTGCTCACCGTTCGTAGCCCATCTCTTGCTGAAACGAAGCTTCTAAGCTAAAAAACGGAAACACGCCTCTGTCTGCCGGGTGGCTGAGGGCTGGAGGTTGTTAGCGTGGTGTAGAAAGTCTCATGTGCTGGGAAGGCTGTGGCTCATGCAGGGGCAGTGACGGGTCGCTGTGCTGCAGCAGAAGTCAGCCATAGTGTCTGTGGGTGTGGGCATTGTTCACCGGGGCCTCAGACCCTTCGCAAGCTCTGCCCTTGGTCCTCAGGTGAGTCTGGACACTGGGTATAGTAGACATAATAAAAATAAAAGGCCGGAAGTACAACTCTTCAGAGAGCTTTTTTTTTCCTTTTGGTACTGGGGATTGAACCCAGGGACAGTCTACCTCCAAGCTATACCCCCAGCCCTTTATTTTTTATTTTTAAACAGGAACTCACTGAGTTACTTGGGCTGGTCTTGAACCTGTGATATTTCTGTGTCAGCTTCCCAAGTAGTGGGGTTACAGGCATGCGCCACTGCGCTGGGCCAAAGGACATTTCTGTAAATGGCACAAGACAGGAGGTCTCTGGCTGCACTGCTGACTGCTCGATTTCCAGTTGGGTCAGGGGTTGTACTGTGCAGACAGTGGAGGTCTTGGTTCCTCCGGTTTTGATCTCAGGGCAGGGCGAGGACAGCTGCCAGAGCCAGTGCTGGGTGTGTGCAGCGGGTGGTGTGTAAGGCAAGTTTCCTGCCCCTGCCCCACAACAGTCTGCCGCAGTCTGGGACTAACAGGAGCCCTGGACGTGACCTCGTCCAGTCTGCCCCAAGCGTCCCTCTGTTGCCTTCAGACTGGTAAGGAGGAGCCCTCGCCGTTCACGGTGGTGTGCCTAGGCTCCCCGCAAGGGTCTGGGCGTCTTTCTGTGAAAGGCCAGGGGTCCGTGGTGACTTGGCATTTAGGGGTGAACCCCGGGGATCTTGCAGGCCAGAGGTTCACTGTAGTCCATGGGCCAATTTGGCCACCACCTGTGTTTGCAAATAAAGTTTTGCTGCAGTACAGCCATGCTCATCAGTTGCACATCTGTGGCTGTGTTTGCACTACAGTGCAGAGCTGAGTAGTTGCCACAGAGCCCAAAATACCGCCTGACCCTATGTAGAAAGTCTGCCATCTACCGTTGTAGACAGTGTTACTACTGGAGTAGTAGTGACGGTTCCCCTTTAATTTGCACTGGTCCACAAGTGACGTGAAGTGGGATGAGGAACTTGCCCCCTCCCACCTCTGTTTTGGGAGGTGACTGAGGCTTTTCCTCTCTGTTAGGGCTCAAGGGAGACCTTTCTCTCTGACCTTGGAATCAGGGTGGGTTTCTGAGCACTGCGGAAGCTGTGCTGGTGACCGAGGCGGCCTCGCTAACCTGGGCGCAGGGAGGTACAGACTACACTTCTGGGAAACCAGCCTGGGTTAGCTCACAGGTAGGCTGGTATGTTGTGTGCAGGCCTGACTGTCCAAGGACAGATTGCAGGGGGAACTGACCCAGCTAGGACCTCGTCTCTGTGTCCTTTTCCACCCAGATTTTAGACTCATCTTCCAGGGTTTCGGCAAGTCGAGGTGGGAGTGTAACAAGGGCATCCAGAATCCTTTGAAGGAGAAAGGAGCGAGGTGAGGCCAGCCTGGGCATGGTGGCAGGGAGGCCCCGGAGGACTCCTGTCTGTATTCTCAGAGGGCAGGATTCTGACCTGGCCACGGCGGGGGGGAGGGCAGAAGAGTGCAGAGGGACCCCATGCGTCCTCTCGGAACATGGGGCCAGCATTTTGACTTTGAAATTTGAGTCTGCAGGTTGCTGCCCTACCCTCCTCCACCTGGTGGTGATGCCGGCTCTCCTGCAAAGCTGCTCTGGGTTGAGATGAGTCATGGTGTTGCTCTTGCTGGTGTCCGACGGGGCTCGTTTCTGTTTCCTGCTTGTTTGGGGATTGTTTCAAGAATAGGTGTGGCTGGGCGTGGTGGCGCACGCTTGTAATCCCAGCATTCGGGAGGCTGAGACCGGAGGATCCGGGTTCGCAGCCAGCCTCAGCTACCTAGTGAGGCACTCCGCAACTTAATGAGACTCGGTTTCAAAATAAAGAATAAAAAATAGGGCTGGGGGTATAGCTCGGAGGTAGAATGCCCCTGAGTTCAACCCCTAGTACCGCAAAAAAAAAGAATAGGTGTTTGATAATTAGTTGGGGTATCTCACTTGTTTTTATGGAAATGGGTTTTTGAGGCGAGTTTTAAAAGATGCATTAATGTTTCAGGTTCTTGATCCTCACCAGGATTAAATTGCTTGCCAGCTTTGGGCTGTTCAGCGCGTCTGTGCTCAGGCTGAGGTGAAGGTGGGGTCTCGCGCCTTCTGACGGCGTGGGTCCCCAGCTCTCACCCTCCCCACTAGGGGGGTGGGCCTCTCCTGGAAAGCTCCCTGGCTTCTGGGTGTTTGCAGGCTTTTCTCCTTCATTTCCTCAGCCAGGAGAAAAGGTGGGTGTGCATCTCCCTGGCCTCCGACACTGGAAGCTGGGCTCTTGAGACTCCTTTAGAGGCAGGGTGGGCCAGCCAGTCTTGAGTTCCCAGTGATGTCACATTTATAAGGAGTTCCGGTCCGCGTGGACTGAGTGCAGGCTGCGGTGGGTTTCTGTGGGGTAACCCCGTGTTTTCCTAATGGTTGTGAAGAATCCCCTTGCTCTTTGAGACTCCACGAGTGTGTGCATGGGGAGGCAGGGTGGGTGGGCGTCTTTGCCAGATGAATGTGGGAGCTGCTGGATTAAACCAAGGCGAAGTTTCATTTCAGGGTTCATGGTGCTTTGAATTCCAGTGTCTGATGTGCTGCTGCTAGTGGGAGACCGTCTTCAGGACTTCCCAAATGTTACATAACCAGCCCCCCGCCCCCGTTTTCCCTTCCAGTGGAATACCATTTGCAGGGTCTGGGGGACACCTGGCACTCCTGGGTCCTTCTACCCTCCAGATGCCAGGGGTCTTGCAGCCTCTGTGTGTGCGGTGAGCCAGGGGAGGCCTGCCCCCGCCCGGGAGAGCTTTGTTTCCAGCTGGAGATGAGTCTGGGTCTGTGGCAGGCCAGGTTGTGTCTGGTGGGAGGCTTGAGGGGGAGTTCCAAGCCTTCCTGGCAGGGGCTTGGCAACCCAGCAGCTCATGCTGAGCATGCCCTAGCGGTGCCTAACAAGCTGCAGCTCCCAGAGGCCCAGGCCCGGGCGGTGCCGCCTTTCCACTTCCAAATCCAAACAGCTCTCGGGGTGTCAGGAACATGCCTTAAGGTGTCTTCAGTGTTTGACTGTTACTTTGTTTCCTGAAATAATTAAGAGAAGTGGTTTAATGAGAGAGACTTGGGTGCCTTTGCCCTGCCTCGCACAGCCCTGTCTGTCGCTCCCTTAAGTTACGTCGTGGGTGCCATGAGTGGGATGGCCTGGGGCGGGGGCCCTGGAATGAGGACAGTGGCCTGGCTGGATGTGCGTGCAGGGAGGAAGGCAGCGAGCGAGAGCTGCCTGCAGAGCATGGCAGCCCAGCAAGCGTGGAGGACGGTGTGGGCACTGGAGGCCTGGCCACGAGGCCACGCTGGAGGAGACCGGGAACGAAGAAAGAAAATGCCCCTGACTATTGCCCTGCCCCAAGATGACCTGGCCACTGGCACACCAACCAGCGGCCTACGTGACTGCATTCCGAAATAAAGCCTGTTCCCTGCTGTCGGGCGATGTTTTCTTGGCTCCATACACCCAGAGATGGGTGTAGTGTGCACTCTCACGAGCAGGTAGTGTTCTCAGGCACCTCTTTCTGTAAAACCCCAAACAGTAGCCATTCTTGTGACACCCTGAGCCCTTGGGGGAAAGAAAGAGCTTGGGGTGAGCAAATTACAAACTAAGGCTTTACTGGTTTTGCAGTTTGCATTTGGGCCTGTTGGTCCCACTACATGCTCTGCCATGGTAGTGCTGTGTTCTGTGTGAATGTGCAGGACCAGAGTGGCGCCTGCACCCTCTGCACCCAGCCAGGTCCTCCTGTGTGTGGCTGCGGTGGGTGGGTGTCTGTCACACACACACACACACACACACACACACACACACACACACACACACACACAGTCTGAGCAGAGCAGGGCTGCACAGGACGGTTGGTGGGTGTCTGTCTGTCTCTCTCTCTCTCTCTCTCTCTCTCTCTCTCTCTCTCTCACACACACACACACACACACAGAGTCTGAGCAGAGCAGGGCTGCACAGGGCTGCACTCCTGGATGGACAAGCCAGCTCCACCACTGCCACCACCCTGCCCATGGCCCTGCTACCTGCCTGAGGACGCCCAGCCGAGATGCACCTGTTTTGGGTTTCTTGAGGCTTGTGCTCTCACAGCGTTCTTTGAAGCAGATGTCTTGGTGAACTTTGTAGACTTTTTTGTACCTGTTGTCAAAGAAAGCTCTGTGAGTCAGGTGTGGTGGCGCATGCTTGTCCCAGTACTTGGGAGGCTGAGGGAGGAGGATTGCGGATTTGAGACCAACCTCAGTTTCAAAATAAAAAATAAAATAGGGCTGGGGATGTCGCTCAGAGATAGAATGCCCCTGGGTTCAATCCAACAAATCTCTATGAAGCAGGCAGGGAAGCAGAGCATTGCCCGCTGCCCACCTAGGCTTCACAGATCACTGTTTTCCTAATAAAATGTTGCCTCTTGAGTGTATTGAAATAGCCAAAGTAAATATCACGTGACTTTCTAAAAAGTTAACTTTGAAAAATACACCTGTTTTCAGTGCATCTTGATGAGTGCTGACAGAGTTGTATGGTATGTCAAGAGAAACTGAAGTTTCAGAGGCACGGCTCCGCTGGCCAGGCCCTGGGCCCGCGGCCTTGGGAGGTGCGACCCGCTCTGTCTACGGGTACAGGGTGGACAAGGTCGAGGCGCTGGGGGCGCACAGTGAGCCAGGCCGCTCTGAGCAGCCTCCTCACGTCTCAGCTCAGCTTTGTGTAAAGCAGAGGCCACTCGGCCACCCTGCAGGTCTGAAGATGACAGGACAGGAAGGCATTTGGGCTCTCCTCGCAGCCCTCGCACACGAGCCATTTGGAAGAGCCTGGGAAGTTTGGTGGCAGAGCTCCAGCTCACACTACATCTGGAAGAACTTTGGTAAGGCTTCCACTTCTCACTACTTAAAACAATTCTTTTTTTGTTTTGGTGGTACTGGGGATTGAACCAGGAGCATTCTGCCTTTGAGCTACACCCCCAGCCTGATTTTATTTCTTATTTGGAAACCAGGTCTTGGTAAGTTAGTGCAAGTCTCACTACTTGCTGAGGCTGTCCTCGAACCCGCAATCCTCCTGTCTCAGCCTCGTAAGTACAGGGATTACAGGTGTGCGCCACAATGCCCGGCTAAGGCTTCCACTTCTGCCCTTGAGGAAGTGATGGTTAATTCCCATTGCGACTCACCAAGAGAACTGACAAGATATAGGAAGTAACTCTGCCCAGATGATAGAAGATAGAGGAGGGGAGAGGAGCCCTGGTCGCCTGTAGCGCAGCAGAGGGTCCAGGCGGGGCTCATAGAGTCCGGGAAACGGGTTGGAGCTGGGAGGCAGAGGCAGCAGGGTCTGGGCCTCGTGCTGTGTGCTGGAGAGGAGGAGCCCTGGGAATCCCTGGGTGAAAGCGAAGCCTGTGTGCATGGGTGGACCTCAGGAGTTGGGCAAGAAGAATGAGCCAGAGAGGGGCGATCTTGATGTCTTGTTTAATAAGTGAGTTCACAGAGACTTCCGGAAAGCCATGCCATAGGCAGGCACCTCCAGAGCCACCCACAGCAAGCCACAGGGGGCCAAGCCACTCAGAACTGTCTCACAGAAGAACATTCTGTTTCTTTTTTGTGTGGCCCTGGGGATTGGATTCAGGGGCATTCTGCCTCTAAGCCACACCCTCAGCCCTATTTTATTTGTTATTTTTATTTCTTCTATTTCTTTCTTTGTTTTAGCACTGGGGATTGAACCCAGGGACATTCTACCTCT
Source organism: Graphiurus murinus (assembly GCA_004027655.1). NCBI lineage: Eukaryota > Metazoa > Chordata > Mammalia > Rodentia > Gliridae > Graphiurus > Graphiurus murinus. The sequence continues at coordinate 103,551 of PVLC010001332.1, read as the reverse complement.
GAGCCATATCTTATTTTTTATTTTGAAACAGGGTCTCCTTAAGTTGCTGAGGCTGTCCTTGAACTTGCAATCCTCCTGTCTCAGCCTCCTAAGTACTGGGATTACAGGCATGCACCACCACACCTGGCTATTTTTATTTAGAAATAGGGTCTCACTAAGTTGCAGCGGGCCTTGCTAAGTTGTTGAGCTGGCTGTGATCCTGTGATCCTCTTGTCTCGGCCTCCTAAGTACTGGAATTGCAGATGTGTGCCACCATGCCTAAAATTTTTAATGTTTAGCATCCGATAATAATAAAAAAAATCTTAAGATGTTCCAAGAATCATGTGAAGAATAAAAAATGTGACCCCTAACCTGGAGAAAAAGACCCAGAGTGTTGACAGAGATAACAGACAAGGACCTTAAAACATCTATTATGCTGGGTATGGTGGTACATGCCTGTAATCTCAATACTTAGGAGGCTGAAATAGGAGGATCACAGGTTTGAGGCCAGTCTTAGCAACTTAGTGAGGCCCTGAGCAACTTAACAAGACTCTATCTCAAAATAAAATAGGGCTGGGAGTGTAGCTTAGGAGTAGATTGCCCCTGGTTTCCATCCCACACACAACGCACATACACATCTGTTTGTTCCACATGTTTATTGATCTAAAGGAAAATGTATAAACATCATGAAGAGAGTTTTGGAGGACTGAAAGAAGAACTAAGCAGAACTCCTGGGGTGATATAACACAGCATCTAAAGTGGAAATTTTGTTGAGTAGGATCAATGTTAGATTACCTACTGCGGAAAAAAGACCAATGGCCAGAACCAATGGCCCAGCACAGCAGTGGAGTCCATTCACAATGGAGAGCTGCGTGCCTGCCATTTCTAGCCCTCTCAAGAGTGACAGGAGCAGTCGGACACATTCATATTTGGAGTTCCAGAAGAGGAGAGAAGTGGAGGGGCAGAAGAGACAAATCATGGCCCAAACGTTCCAGATTTGACAAGAGCTAAAACCCTGGAAATGGAAGAAGCTTAACAAACTCCAGAGAAAAGAAACAACCATAGCAGAGTGTGACATGATTAAGTTGGCCCAAAATAGTAACAGATAAAATTGAAAAGCAGCCACAGAGTTGGGCGTGGTGGTGCTTGCCTGTAATCCCAGTACTTGTGAGGCTGAGACAGGAGGATCCCAGATTCGGAGACAGTCTCAGCAATGTAGTGAGACTCTTAGCAACCTAGTGAGACCCTGTTTCAAAGTAAAAAAGGGCTGGTGATGTAGCTGAGAGGTAGAATGCCTCTGAGTTCAATCCTCAGTACCCCCGCCCCCCCAAAAAAAGAAAGGCAAAGAAAAGCAGCCACGGGAGTGGGAGTGCATCGAATAAGACACGGGCAAGGAGGACTGAAACTATGCAGGACAAAGGAATGAGAGGGAGAGGGGGAGGGGGAGAGGGAGAAAGAGAGAGAGAGTGTGTGTGGCTGGGGATGGATCCAGGGCTTTGTGATGCTAGGCAAACACTCTACTACTGAGCCACACCCCCAACCCAGGAATGGCATGTGTGTGTGTGTGTGGGGGGGGTACTGGGGATTAAACCCAAAGGCATTCTACCTCCAAGCTACACTTCCAGCCCAATTTTATTTTTAACTTGGAAACAGGGTCTTACTAGGTTGCTGAGAGTCTCACTAAGATGCCAAGGCTGGCTTTGAACCCACAATCCTGTCTCAGCTTTCCAGGTGTGCACTACCACGCCTAGCTCCAGGAATGATTTTTAAAGTGCTGAAAGAAAAATCATAGTTAAGATTTTATATCAATCAGTAATTCTATATTTACAAATATTTCCCTCAAAAATAAAGGTGAAATAAACACTTTTTGGACAAACAAAAGCAGAGAAGCATCATCAGCAGACCTGTGCTGTAAGAAATGCTACAGTGAGTCGGGTGTCATGGTGCACACCTGTGATCCCAGCACTTGGGAGGCTGAGAAAGGAGGATTGGGGGTTTGAGGACAGCCTCAGCAACATAGAAAGACTCTCAGTAACCTAGCAATACCCTGTTTCAAAAAACAAACAGAAGCCGGGCGTGGTGGCGCACGCTTGTAATCCCAGCATTCGGGAGGCTGAGACCGGGGGATCCGGGTTCAAGGCCAGCCTCAGCTACCTAGTGAGGCCCTCCGCAACTTAGTGAGACTTGGTTTCAAAATAAAGAATAAAAAATAGGGCTGGGGGTATAGCTTGGAGGTAGAATGCCCCTGAGTTCAATCCCCAGTACTGCAAAAACAACAACAACAAAAAAAACAGACCCAGGCATGGTGGCGCATGCTTGTAATCCCAGCATTTGGGAGGCTGAGACCGGAGGATCTGGGTTCGCGACCAGCCTCAGCTACCTAATGAGGCACTTTGCAAGTTAGTGAGACCCGGTTTCAAAATAAAGAATAAAAAATAGGACTGGGGATATAGCTCGAAAGTAGAACACCCCTGAGTTCAATCCCCAGTACCAAAAAAAAAAAAAAAAAAAAAAAAAAAAAAAAAAAAAAAAAAAAAAAAAAAAAAAAAAAAAAAAAAAAAAAAAAAAAAAAAAAAAAAAAAAAAAAAAAAAAAAAAAAAAAAAAAAAAAAAAAACCCACAAAAAAACAGGTACATTATGATGTGAGACGACAATGTACCAATAAAAGCACATTAAACAACAACAACAAAAAAACAGGGCTGGGTGTGTAGTTCAGCAGTACCATGAAAAGAAATGTTACAGTAAGTTGTTCAGGCAAAGGTGAAGGTGAAGGATGCAGATGGAATCTTAGACCTGCAGGAAGATTCTTGCACAGGTAAACATGGTAGCTGTGCAAGTGCACGCACAAGACTTCACCCCACATCTCACAAAGCAGCTGCTGAGCGAAATCGGCGTGTTGTGCCTGCCGCTCATGGCACACGTGGAAGTGAAAAGTCGGAGAGCAGAAATCCAAAGGGCGAGGGGAGTCAAAGCGGGCTGTTGTCAGGCCCACTATTCTACTGCAGTTGTATGCTAGAAATTAAAGGTAGATTGTGATGAGTTGAAGACAGGTATTGGAGATCCCACAGCAACTACTACGAACAAACACCCTGAGGAAATATGATCAGTAAGCTGTCATGGAGGTAGAATGGAATCCGAAAACATCATTAATTCACAATTAAGAAAAGGGAATGAGCAGATGGGGTAAATAGGAAACAAATAGCAGTATGGTAAATTTAAACCCAGTCACATCGGCCATTATTGTAAGGGTAACGTGAATGTTCTAAAGTAACACTGGTAAAAAGTAGGCTGGATACAAAACAAGACCCGACTATATGTTAAATACAGGAAAGTCCCTTCAAAGATGCTGGTAGTTTGCAGCTGAAAGGATAGGAATTTTTTGGGAAGTGGGGGGCGCTCCTTGTTTGGGTCCCTGGAGGGCCCCATGGGTACAACCGCCCTCAGAGCCCAGGGCCGGCACCCCAGCCTCCCAGCCCCAGACGGCAGTGTCCCCTGTGAATCTGCTGTGAGAAGCCTGGCTGCGTGTCAAGCTCGAGTGAAGCTGTCTGGCTGCCCCCGCTCCCCGCCCTCCCGGAGCACCAGGGCGCTCTGTCACCTGTGCCACTCCAAGTCTTTCCAGGGTCTGCAAGGCCCCCGCCCCGCTCCCTTCACCTCGCCTGCCATGGGAACAGATTCTCTCTGGAACGTTCTTCCCTCAGACCCCCACCTCCATGTCTGTTCACGGTCACCTCTTCCATGAGGCCTGCCCTGACCACCTGTCACCCTCTCCCTGCACCCTCTAGGGCTCTGTGGGACACATGCCGTTGTCACTGGTAGACTGCAGGGGTGCTGGCTGAAGTGATGAGGTGCGACCCAGAGTGACTTAACAAGAAGCGTCCCAGGACACCAGAGGGCAGCCCTCCCTCCACAACCCACATTGCAGATGGGGAAACCGAGGCACGGGGATTTGCCCAGGTCACATCATGAGTCAGTGGTAGAACGGGACTGAGGTTCCCATGTGCTCTTTCTGTCCCAGGGTCTCTAAGGAAGAGGGAAGCGAAGGTCAGGCCCTGGGGTCCCTGTGTTTGGATAGTCTCCTCTGGGGGGCCGGGGCCTGGGGAGGAGGGCCGGGCGTGGGGCCCCTGGGGTCCCTGTGTTTGGGCGCAGTCTTCTCTGGGGGGCCAGGGCCTGGGGAGGATGGGGAGGAGGGCCAGGCGTTGGGGCCCCAGGGTCCCTGTGTTTGGGTGCAGTCTCCTCTGGTGGGCCGGGGCCTGGGGAGGAGGGCTGGGCGTGGGGGCCAGGCCGCTCCTCTTGCCTAGTGCTTCCGTGCTGCATGGAACCGGGCAAGTCACATAGTCCTGCCGAAGGTTGCTGATTGGTCCTGTGGCCGGCATGAGTTGTCAAAGCCAGCGCCACCTGCAGCCTCCGCCCCCCTCAGGGTGAGTGCGAAAGCACTTTGGACAGGGAAGGCCACTACCTGTGCAGTGAGACAGAAACAACTTACACGTGGTGGCAGACGCCTCCCTCCCAGACTGGAAAGGACTTGGTCTCTGAGAACAGCCGCGTGCAGGGGCGGGGCACCTTCTTACAGGCTGCAGCAGAAAGGAGAGGGTGGAGGCTTAGAGGAGGCCCCTTCCTGCCCCTCGAAGGAGACCCTGGCAGCCCAGCGCTTGGGCCCTGAGTCACAGGCTGTGGGAACAGGCGCTCTGAGACCAGGCCTGTTTCGGTGGCCGGCCCTGACTTACCGAGCTCACAGCGCCGCCCTTTGAAGCCCGGCCCACAGTCGCAGCTGTGGGTGTCTGCGCCTGGCACACAGGTGCCTCCATTCTGACAGGCATCTTCTGAACAGCTCCCAGGGGTGCCTGGAAGCAGATCAGGAGAGGTCAGCCGCTGGCCCCAGCGGGCTGCGGCTGCTGCAGGCTTGTCTCTCAGCTGCCTGGCCAGGATTCACGAGAGCGGCAGCCACGGGCCTGTCTTCCTCCTGTCCAGGCAAGCTGCAGCGTGTGCCCAGAGGCAGCAGTAGCCGGGTGACAGGCCTCAGTGCGCCCTCATGACTCCCAGGGAGAAGGAGGGAGGAGGGAGGCCACTGACCCGTGCTGAGGCACCATCCCCCCCCCCCCCCGCCCCCGTCCCCGCTACCTGCTGACCTATTGACTGCCTCTACATAGGCCTCCCTCTGCCCAGAACCCACCGTCCCCGATCCCCCGCCTTCAGAGCAGGGCTTCACGCCCTCGTCTCTGGGCCCAGGCAGCCGGGTGTCCTGCAGGCCAGCGTTCAATGCCGAGCCCACCTCCCAGCACGTTCTTACCACACTGCCGCAGCGGAGGCCAGGGCGGGGCAGTCAGCAGTGCCCTAGGGAGGAGCCGGCTGCCCCGGGGGACACTGCCCTTCCTATTTTTTAAGATACCTCTTATTTTAGTTTTTAATTTAAAAAACACTAGAAAACATAATGTGCTTTTCCCAGCATAGCTCGTCCCAAAGGAGGCCCAGTCTCCACCCTGTCTAACCCCAGCCCCACCTGCCCAGCCCCTTCCCAGGGCTTCTCCCAGTGCCAGTCCCCTGTGCGGCGGCCCAGGACGACCTCACAGTCCGCTGCTGGTCACGCTCCCCGTCCCCTCACTGGCTCTTGTTCACCTTTTCTCTTCCCTCTACTGTCCTGGGGTGTCGCCTGTCTTTTTGTCATTCCTAATGAGGTTAAAATGAGTTGTAGGCTTTTAAAAAACAACCCTTTGTTATGAAACTTTTGGTAGCTGAGGCTGGCCACGAACCCGGATCCTCCAGTCGGTCTCAGTCTCCCAAATGCTGGGATTACAAGCGTGCGCCACCACGCCCGGCCTTGTTATGAAACTTTTGGATCCTACAGCGTGTAGAGTGGCAGAACCCCGGTGTCCAGCCTTCCCCCATCCTGTGTCATCGTCCTCTTTTTCTCGATTGCAAAGCCGTCTGCAGGTGCACCAGCGCTCCCTGACACATCAGCCGGTGTCTCTTCATAAAGACTTGTTCTACATAACCACAGTGCCTTTGCTGCAGGTTACTAGGAGTTCCCAGTAGCACAGGACACCAGGCCACGTGCAGGTTTTTCTGCTTATCCTGACATGTCATTTACAGCTGGTCTAAGAATCTAATTAGGGCTCATAAGTGCCTGCACATGGCCTGTGTTTGATGTGCTCTCTTAGTCTCCTTTAATCTTCTGGTCTTTATTGAAGAAACTAGGTCCTTAATCCTGTAGAGTTCCCTCCTGATTTGACTTATTGCTTCTTGTGGTGTTAACTTGTTCCTCACACCATTTTCCCTGTAAACTCTAGTAAGAGAGGAAGACTTACTGGGGTTCAGGTTCAAGAACCCTTGGCAGGTCACCCTTCAGCCACACCAGGAGGCATGTGATGCGCCGAGTCCCACTTGAGTGACATGAGTCCTGATCAGGGCTTGGCAGTGGCAGCCCAATCAGTCCAGAATAAGGCCCTCATCGGCCTGGCCCCTCATGACGTGAGCAGTGTTGAGGCCCCTGTCCTGGCTGATCTCTGATCTAAAGCCAAATCTAAGGTTGTGAAACCCTGAGGCTATTGGTACACATGCACACACATGAATAAAACCAGAGAGAAGGCTATTTTGAATTGGGTGGGACACAGCTTGTGAATACACCCTGGGGTAGGGCACTGGGCTGCTCCTGTGCAAAATGGAGGTCAGGGGACAGTGCCTGCCTGTCCTTCTGGGGGTCAACAGAGCAGGTCAGGGGACAGTGCCTGCCTGTCCTTCTGGGGGCATCTACCTACACCATTGGACTAGTGTGCAAGGGGGTCAAACCAGGCTAGTCCAGAATCCCCATGGGAGTTGGGGAGATGCAGGAGGGGCGCTTGACTAGTCCTAGCACTCCTTCACACTTGCCCCTCCAAGCCTCCAGGGTAACTGGCTACAGTCTTGGGAACCTGCCTCTTCTCAATGAGATCCTCCCTTAGGCTTGGCAGTGCAGCCCTGACCTGTGCAGTTGTTTGGTGAGGAAATGCCCATCGGGAACATTAACTGTGCCTTTGGGGTGCCTGGGGGCTCTCTGAGGTTTTCCTCTCCTTGAGAAAGAAAAGTCTAACAGCTTCTAGGGAGGAGGAGCAGATTACCCTACAGAGAAACAAGAACAAGATTGGTACCCGAGATATCAAGGCTGGACCCTAGATGACCGTGGAGCAAGGACCCTTGAATATGGAATCTTATACCCAGCCAAACTGTCCTTTCACTGTGAGGGCTGATAAGAATTTTTACAGGCATTCATGGCCTCAGATTTGGCCACGTGAAGTCCCAACAAGTACTCTGTGAAATCTCGCAAGCTGACATACAAAGGAGCAAAGACAATTGAGACTCTCTCAAAGGGCAAGGTGGGAAGACTGGGCCCGCAGCCCAGCAAGTCAGACTAAAGCCACCATCATTAAACTAGGTGGTATTGGCTCAAAGAAGTTAAAACGGTGAAACAGATGAAACAGCCCAGAACACATGGATACTGAGAGCCGGGAAAGACAGCCAAGAAAGGACTCTGGGTTAATAAGCATCCATGGGAAGAGTTGACTTCTAGCCGGGCCTTCACACGTAGCAAGCTGCACTACACGTGGAGGCAGACAGGGAGGCCATCTGCAGGGGCAGTGGTCAGGCTAGCCTGTCCAACACAGACCCTGGGTAGAGTGGGAGGGTCCTTCCCGGCATCTTCCGCTGTAGTAGGCGGGGTTACACTGCCTGGGTGGTGTGGCCTGCCCCCTCTTTCCAGGCTGGGGTGTCTGGCTGCCCCAGGACAGGCCCTGTGCCCTGACCCCTTACTGTGGGTGGCTCCTAAGAGCAGTGGTTCCTCCCCCCCACTGACTTACTTTCATCGTCCTTGTCGCTGCGCTCAGGGAGCTGGAGGGCCTGGGGGGCCTGGTGGGGGGCCTCCTCGGTGACCGCGAGTGGCGCCAGGGTGGTGGGTTCTAGGAGAGGCCAGGGTGACCACGTGACACACTGCTGCTTCTTTCCAAGTGGGTGCGCTTCTGGGGCACCTGTGTGCCTGTGAATCACCTGGCCCTAGTTACAAGACAGACTGTGGCTGGCAGCTCTGGGTAGTTCTGTGGCTCTGGAAGCTTCTAGCAAGGCTTCGGGTCCAAGGACCACACTCTGAGTGGTAAAGCATGAACTGATCACAGCGTCCTTTTTATCGCATACTTAACAAAACTTGGAGCAAAGCTTCCAAAGTGTTGCACACCTGCTTCTAGCTTTTTTGCCTTCTCTCTCATGCCCTGTGGGCAGCCTGCGCCTTCAGTGCTGACAACGTGGGGGCCCCGTACCAGCTTGTCCCTCCTGTTGTGGCTGGCCTGTCCCGTTGGGGTTGGCCCCAGGAGCCCAGAGCCTTGCTCATGGTCAGGGTCAAGGCCCCCGGCTGGAGATGGGCTTGGGCACTAGGTTTAAAGGCCTTGTCCCTCACGCTGGGGCTGGGCTGGGCGAGATGCAGGGAGGCCACTAGAGGTGACCACTGAGCCGGTCCTGTGGGGGTCTCAGCACTCACGTGATCTCACAGTGACCGGTCTGCTGGGCGAGCCACTGAACCTGGTGCTCACTCTTCCCCGTCCGTCCACAAGCTCTGAGAACCTGCAGGGTGGGCGGGATGGTCACCACCACGCCGGAGCCTGGCCCGGGGACCGTGGGAGGGAGAGGCTGGGCGTGTACCTCGGAGGCTGGGTTGGTGTTGCCAGGGCACTGTGGTCGTTAAGTGGACGCAGCTCTGGCAGGCGTACGGGGGGCGGTCTGTTTCTGAGCACCCGTGGGCGGTGTCCTCCCTGGGGCCAGCGTCGGTCAGTGGCTCCAGCACCTTCCCGGGGGGCTGCAGAGCAGGCAGGAGGAGGGAGTGGCCCTGGGCAGCCTTCTGCTCCTGTCCCTGCCCCCGGCGCACACGCCAAGTGTGGGGAGGGAAGAATGGTGTGCCACTCCACCCTTCTGAGGAGGCGCTTGCATTGGTGCCACGACAAGACGCACACTGGTCCAGGAGGCGCCAGCACCCACAGGCTCCCTCTGCAAGGCGGGGGCTGGGCACTCGGGCCTGGCCCCAGGCTGCCCTGGACACAGGCCTCCTCTTGAGGGTGACCTTCCTGACCAGGCCCCCTCAGCCAAAGCCCCACCTCGGCACAGGCCTGTGCGTGGTGTCCCACCGCCTCCAGGCTGAGCATCTCTCCGTCCCCTCAATCTGGCTCTGACTTGGCTGTAGGGACTGGCTCACAGACCCCAACCCGCTCTCCCACGTGCCTGAAACCATGTTTGTGCTCACCGAGCACCCTGCGGGCTAGGAGGAAGAGGGGGCGAGCCCCCCCGGCCTTCCTGCTCTCCCCCATTGCCCAGACTGTTTCCCTGCAGCTCCCTGGGGAGCTCTGGGAACACAAGCAGGCATGCACAGGACTCTGCCTGAGCCTGCATGCCCCAGCTGCTCTCGCCCCTTGCTGACTGGCCTTTCCTCTTGCAGCTTCCGGGCCCTCTCCCCTTGCTCCCGTCCAGCGGCTCCTCGTGGTCAGGCTGGGCAGCAAGGCTGCTTCCTGGGCCTTCTTCCTGCCGCTGCTGGGCACCCGTTCCTGCTCAACCCTCCGGGATGCTTGGGGAGCCGTGCAGGAGGCTCCACAGGCTAGCCCTGCAGGCGCTGGGCGCCCTGTCCACCACTTCCTTTCCTGCGTGAGGAAATCTCCACCCTCACATGAGCTCCGTGTCTAGGCTGTCTGGCGTCCTGGGGGACCGCGGGATGAGCCGCCTTCCTGGGCAAGGACGGCAGCCACAGGGACCGGCCCCCTGGGCACTCACAGGTGATGAGGTAGAGGTGCGCTGGCTCGCTGTGCAGCTGGCCCTGCTCCGTGCTCTGCACGGCCGTCACCGAGAGCTGGTACCGCCGCCCCGGCAGCAGGTCACGCACCAGGTAGGACACCAGCTTCCCGTTGGGGACGTAGCGGCTCTTGGTGCTCTGGCTGGTGGTCACGTTGATGACGTAGGCCTCCAGCAAGCTGCCTGGAGCGGGGGCGTCCCAGACCACGTGGGCAGAGGTGGCCGTGACTCGGGAGGCCGTCAGGTTTGCTGGAGGCAGGGGCCCTGGACAAGGAGTGGACAGCGGAGGAAGGTGAGGACCCGGCTGAGGACGTCTGACGGGGGCAGAGCATAGGATCCGGGAGGAGCTGCCAAAGCCTTGTCGGGGCCAGATGTGGGTTATGGACTTGAGGACGGCCTGGAGAGCCCACCTGCCATCGCTGGGCACACTAGCACCTCCATCTGCGGAGAGGCTGAGTCCACGTCCTCCTGAGCCTGGCTGCACAGACCCTCCCCCGGGGCGTGGAGGAAGGGAGGGCGTGGGGAAGGCAGCAAGACTCCTGGGGTGCTGCCACCCTGCCCCTCGGGGCTCCCCGTGTCTCCCCTAGCTGGGCCATGTCTGAGGGCCACCAGCAGTGCTGGGCTTGGGAGGCAGAGTCATCCTCGCTGGCCGGGAGCTGCACCACCTTCACTTCTCACGGATCCATCTCCCTGCCCCCCTCCCCTCTGAGCAGCTGCTCCTGCTCCCCACTCTTGGGGGGTTGCTCCAAGGAGCCTGGCTTGCGGAGGCTGGTTACCCGGCCCAAGGCCCTAGGCGGCATGGCTTCTGTGGCCCAGTATGTTCCTCGGGCCCTCTGGTCAGTGTCCAGTGGGGAGCTGCCTCGAGGAGCCTCCGAGGGTGCTTGGGTGCCGGTGTGGCCTGGATGGCGTCCCCAGAAGAGGACCAGCCCAGCCCAGCACAGGCTCCCTCCCGGTGGGCAGAGGCTTCTGGGAGCCCGAGGGTCGAGAGGACTAGGGAGGCTGGGAGGAGGCCAGAGAGGCCGGGCAGCCTACTCACGGGTCCACACGCGCAGCGGTGCCGAGCCCAGGCTCTCCGTGGGCTGCTCCCCTCCTCGGGGCCCACTCAGCGTGGCCACCTGCACGACATACCTCCTTCCTGGCAGCAGGGCCCTGCCAGGGGCAGAGGGGCAGGGACATCTGAGGGTCTGTGGCCCTCAGGCGGGCGTCCCTGGTGCTGAGGCCCTCAATGTGGGGGCTGCTGGGGTGGGGAGCCCCTTCCCTGTCTGTCCTGGCCAGCGAGGGGGCTGAGAAGGCTCCCGGGCCGTGAGGGCAGCCTCAGCATAGTCAGAACACACACTGCTCTGTGCAGAAGGTCACTGCAGACCAGGGCTGCAAGAGGCCGGCTACTCTCCTGGGAAAGGCCTCAGAGGCTCCCACCGCCCTGGAGCTGGGCGGGCTGCCTGAGCCTGAACCGTCTGCCCAGAGCTCCAGAGCAGCTCCACCTGGAGACCCGCTTTCCTCCCGGGGGTCTGCAGCTTCACACCACCAGGGGGCGCTGTGAGCAGCCCCACTCAACCCTGAGCAGGAGCCTGGCGGCCCCCTGGCTCTAGCATATTGCAGGTGACCTGGGGTGTCCTGTGCTGGCCAGGGGAAGGGCCTTGGGAGCGCACGCCTGTCCCTTTGCTGAGATGTCCCCTCTGTGCCGACCTGAGCACCTGCCGTCGGGGAATTGCTCCCAGGGGAGGGGACTAAGGCTGGAGGCGTGCTGGGCACACAGAGAGGCGTTTCCTCAGCTGCCCTGTAGCTGGTGCGGGGTGACTCTGGGCACAGGAGCCCTGGGAGTAGGACTTTTCCCTCTGGCTGGGCCCGTCGTGGGCTCTGCAGGAGGCTGAGCTGCCCTTCCACCCCCACCCCTGACTGCAGGTCTCCCTTCTCTGTGCGGGAGGTGCAGCGCGGGGTCACGGGGGCTTCTCCACCCTTGCCGGGCCCTCTTCAGTGCTCCTCATGGCGGCCCTGGGAGGAGGCAAGGCAGGGCCCACCCCCAGAACCGAGGCCGGCGCCCGGGCCCAGCCCACCCAGGCGAGGGATTGCAGGAGCAGACACACACAACACAGGCCCTCCTCGTACCCAAACGTGAGTCGGTCTACGCTCCTGTCCACCTCGGTGGACTGGGCCTCGGCGGCCTCCGGGTGGAGGATGGACACTCGGACCCTGCTGACGGTGGCGTGGTGAATCCTGTGCAGAGCCCACCGCACCGAGATGGCGTCGGCCGTCACATTGGTGACCTCCACGTCCTCCACAGGGCGCGGCCCTAGGGGCAGCGGGCCGCTCAGCAGGTGCTGCGCCTCCTTGCTCCCGGGGGGGAGTCCAAGACCTGGCTTGAAGCTGCCGGGGGGCGCTGGAGGGAGGCGTCCCCGGGCTGCCCAGCAGGACATGGGTGGGGGGCACCTGGGTTCTGCCTCCAGGGTGGCGCTTGCAGAGGGGCCACTGTGGGTGCCACACTGGACCAGCCAGGCCCGCAGTTTAGGAGTGACAGTGACATGATGGGAGGTGGGTGGGAGTCCTTCCTGACCCGGGCTGGCTGTCTTGGTCTAGCAGTTAATACTTAGCCATGAAGCCGGGCGTGGTGGCACACGCTTGTAATCCCAGCATTGGGGAGGTTGAGACCGGAAGATCTGGGTTCGTGGCTAGCCTCAGCTACCTAGTGAGGCACTCCACAACTTAGACTCGGTTTCAAAATAAAGAATAAAAAATAGGGCTGGGGGTATAGCTCGGAGGTAGAATGCCCCTGAGTTCAATCCCCAGTACTGCAAAAAAAACCAAACAAACTTAGCCACAGTCTGGGCAGTGCTGGGCCCAGAAGGGTGCAAGGTGTGGAGTCCTCAGAGACCACGGGAAGTGGTGACTGCTGAGCTCGGCCCTTCAGAAGCTCTCACGCCACTGCTGAGGGGCTGGGGAGGGGCAACCCCCAGGCCGGGAGAGCCAGAGGACGGCCCACAGCCCCCAGGGTCATGGCCGTAGCCCAGTGGACCTGGTGCGGACGGTGGGTCCCCCCCACATCTGGTCTCCTGTGGAGGCCCCACTCTGACGGGGCAGGGGGCAGCTGCACCCCCTCCAGAGCCCTTGGCTGCACCCGGGGGGCCTGGCACTGCTTCTTCCTGAAGCCGCGCTCAGGAGGAGCTCGAGCCACTGCTCAGGCCTCTGAGGGCCTCGAGGGCCACCTGCCCAGTGCCACCCTGAGGGTGAGCTCCAGGACTCCAACGGCCTGTGTCCTCGGAACGCTGGGATCTTGGACCTTCGGTGCGGAAGGGGCTGTGGGCTCCCCACCCCTGCCATGGGCTTGGTGTCCCGAGAGCCTCATGTGTCCCTTCCCAGCCAGCACCCGGCCAGGGGCTCCGGCAGCGTCTCCTCACGTGAGACCCCTGACGTCCTCTCCAGTCCTTACCTCCCGTCTCACCACAGAGAAGCCCGGGCGCTCCGGGTGCCCAGAGAGCACGCCCCAGCCCTGCCGCCCCGGCCTGTCCTCGCCCCTGCCTTAGCCCCATCCTCAGCCTACCTCCCAGCCCTCCCTGTGAGAAGGTCAGCCCTGCACGGAGCTGTCCCCCCGCTGCCCGGCCAGGGCTCCTCTCCAGGGCTGGAACGGCCAGGGGCCTGGCGGGCCGGCACTCACGGGTGCGGATGAGCAGCGCCGCGGGCCTGCTGATGTCGTTCTTGTTGTTGGTGTTGCGTTTGACGGAGAAGACCGAGATGTTGTAGGCGCGGCCGGCCGCCAGGGCCCGCAGCTGGTGGGAGGAGCGGCTCCTGTCCACAAAGTCTGTGCGGCGGTAGGAGCCGTCCGAGGAGACGTAGGTGACCGCGTAGCCGTCCAGCACCTGCCTGGCGGCGGTGCCCTCGGGCGGGCTCCAGGAGATGGAGACCCCGCTCTCCTCCACTCTCTCCACCCCAAGGGCCGTCGGCGGCAGGAGCTCTTCAGGTTGTGAAACGCAAGAGGCGGAGCGGTCAGCTGGAGCCAGGTGTGCTAGCTCTGGGGTCTGAGCGGCAGGCTGCCCCTGGCAGGGAGCCCGCTCCTGGAGCCCGCCCGCCCCGTGGGCTCCTTCCCCTGGGCCTGGAGGCTCCCACGTCTGCGCAGGCGGCTGGGTCTATATCCACTTCTTGGGGAAGGAGCCCGGGGAGGCACTGCCCGCACGCTAGGCCCCTGGCCTGCCCTCTGGGGAAGAAGAGCTGCCGCGTCCCCCGCCCGGCTCCCCCCGCTCCTCCTGCCGGGAGCCTCACCCCTCACCTTTGGCGCAGTCCTTGCCCGTGTAGCCCACTTTGCAGGTGCAGCTGTGGGTCCCATTGCTGGCCAGGCAGTAGCCTCGACCCCCGCAGGGACTGGAGAAGCAGGGGTCACTCACTGGGGAGCAGAAGGGCAACGAGTCAGGGGCATTGATGGCCCCCTGGCCCCTGGCATGGGCGTGGCGCAGGCGGCACCCTGACCTCTCCTGCTGCTCTGCAGTCCCCCCTCCCCATCCTCCCTGCACAGCCAGGCCCAGCCTGATGGAGACTGACCAGCACACCCAGAGGCTCCCAGGCTGGGAGGACAGACCCAAGTGCAGTCTGGGAGAGGCCGGAGTATGATAAAGGAAAGCGCTCTGCTGGGAGGTGGGTGATGGACAGCAGTCCGGGAGGCTGCTGGAGGGTCCCGCCCACTGGGGCCGATGAGGGAGTGTCCCCCATGGCTGGGACAGCCAGTGCCAACCCCTGGGCTTCAAGGAGCCTGGACAAGAGGCCACAGCCCAGGGAAGTCCTGGGGACCGAGGAGGGGCGGGCCGCCACCCTACCTGTCTCACAGTGGTAGCCAAAGAAGCCCTCTGGGCAGACACACAGGAAGGCCCCAGCGCCGTTCTCACACTGCCCTCCGTGCTGACAGGGGCTGGAGTCGCAGGCGTCCACCTCTGGAGAACACCCAGAGAATGGGCCCAGGCTGCAAGGGGGGCTCTGGGGGAGGGAGGAGAGGACAGCGGGAAGACGGGGCAGGGGAGGTAGGGCGCAGGCCGGGGGAGGGCTGTGGGGGCTGCGGGGGCCTCTTGGGAAATCCCCAGACCCCCTCAACCCCCCCAGGTAGCCACAGCCCTGCCTGTCCCTTTCCCGGGTGTCCTGTCCATTAGGGAACACACCTGCCCCCCCACCTTCCAGTGGCCAGGCTCTGTCCATGGGGAGTGGGGACCCACCCAGGAGCCCCTACCTGTCTCACACTGCACTCCAGTGAAGCCCTCGGGGCACTGGCAGACATAGGCCCCTGGGAGGTCCCTGCAGGAGCCCCCGTTCCTGCAGGGCTGCGCCCGGCACTCCTTGGTCTCTGCACAGACAAGGGTGTTGCTGCCTCAGACTCGGGGCTTCTGGGGGCCCCCGAAGGATTCACGCGGCCCCTGGGCCTTGGCCTTTTCCTCCGTCAGTGGGCATGCTGCCTTCAAAGATGGCCGCTTCAGCACCCCTGGCCTGAGGCTCCTGAGCCTCGCCCTCCCTGGGCCAGTGTCTGTGTCTTGGGGCTTACAGCCTGCAGTCACGAGGGGGCAGCACGTGTCCAACCTCGCCGGCAGGCAGGACGGGTGTGGGGCTGTCGTTGCCCCCTGCTCTGCCCACCCTCAGGCCAGGTTCTCTCCGGTTGAGGGCTCACTCCTTGGAGTGGGAGGAGGCAGAGGTGTTTGCCAGTCTCTGCCAGAGCTGGTGGGGGTGGGGGAGCAAGCGGAGGCCGTGCTGGCCATCCAGAGATTTATCCAGGGGATGAGAGGCCGGAGCCAGGCAGCTGTGGACAGCGCCTACAGCCATCCCCCCGGGAGTCTGGCCTTCTTACCCAGTTGGCAGCGGGCTCCCTCGTACCCTGGGCTGCAGAGACACAGATACCCGGCGACGCCGTCCTGGCAGGAGCCCCCATGCAGGCATGGCTGAGACTGGCACTCGTCCACTTCTGAGAGAGGAAAGATGGCAGGGATGAAGCAGGCGGTCATTATTGAGTCAAATTAAGATGGACACGAGTTAGTTTTGAGGAGCTGGACAAATTCCCTGACATCCCCTTGGTGCTGGACAGGCCAGAAGCAGGGAGGGACAACCTTGGAGTTCAGAGCCACGTCTGAGATGACAGGGTGCTCACGGCCACCTCGGGCTCGCAGAAGACACTGTGGGCTTCCTCTAACGGCTCTCAGGTGACAGGCCCAAAGGACCTGGGTTCTGGCGGTTGCCATCTCCGTATACAGCAGTCATGTGCGAAACAAGTATACCTGGAGGCGACCTGTAGCTTTAAAAGATTCACCATAGATTTCTTTTCAACTGGGAGCCGTGCTCCGGAGTTTAGATGTTCCGTTTGAGAGAATTCTAATGTTTGTGTTTAAAAAGTCCGGAAATACATGGTGAAGATCTAATGGCCAGAATGTGACATGCTCATCTGCCCACAGGTTCTTCCCCTCCCTCACCAAACCAGCTTCTGTGCTGCTTATTTGTTTGTTTATTTATTTACTATTTTATGCTGAAGATTGAACCCAGGAATGTTCTGCCTCTGAGCTACACCCCCAGACACTTTTTATTTTTATTTACTTATTTTTATTGAAACAGGGTCTTGCTAAGTTTTTGAGAACCTCACTAAGTTGCTGAGGCTGGCTTTGAACCTGCAATCCTATCTCCGACTTCCATGTATTGGGATTACAGGCATGCCCTAACACACTTGGCTCTTTCTTTGCCTTATAAAAATTGGCTTTTAAAATCTTATGAACCACCTAAACAACAGATAGCTTGTTTGTGAACTTTATTAACAGAATATCATATGACATGTAGTCTCCTCCACTCAATTTTAATAATAAGAGACCCCCCCAACTGCCCTGGTCACTGCAGTGCACACTTGTCCCTGCTGCGTAACATTTCACAGTGCGGTCACCTACTACCTCATCACGCCTGACAAAAGATACTACCGTGAGAGCATCTGTTCACACCTAGCGTAGATATGTAGATTTTTCTTAAGTTTACCTACAAGTGAAATTACTGGGACAGAGGCTGTGTTGACGGTCAACTCAATAGGTAAATTGCCAAATCATTTTCAAAGCACCTATGCCAACACCCAAGTTTATGAGAAATCCTGTTGATCTACAGTCTCCCCGCCCATCTTGGACTCTGGGATTTTGCCTACTGGATGCATCTCATTGGGCTTTGGGTTCCCTTTCCCTAGTTACTAATGAGGTAGAATGTTTCTGTTTGTGTTTTATCCTCGGGTATCTTTTCTTCTATGAAAGGCCTGTCCATGTGTTTGCCTGTTTTCCTGCTGGGTTGATGTGATGCTGAGTCTGGCTTGTCAACTCGGCTGGATCATGAAACACCTGAGATTATGGTTCCTGGGCGTGTGGATGCGGTGATCGGTTTATGTAGCGGCCGACTGAAGGGGAAGTCCTGCCCTGGATGTAGCAGCGCGGCTCTGATAGGCCAGGGCCTGGGTGAAAGGAGGAGCAAGCCGCGTGAAGGTGTGCGCGGGTCTCCCTGAAGACAGCACTGGGCCTTCACCATCGGTTCTCTGGAGGTTTCCTGGCCATTCCATCTGGGCTGGGACTGAATCAGTGGTCGCTAGATTCTCTAGCTCTTGGACCACTCGGCCAGCGGCTAGTTCCTCCGGCTCTCCACGTGCACTCGGGAACCTGGGACTACACTGCTTTGGACTGTGGGCTGATTTAGTAAACTCCCTCTTACCATGTACATGTCCTGTGAGTTCTGTTGCTCTAGTAAACCCTGATGAATATAGTTGATTATTATTTTCTTACTATTCATGAATGTTCTTCATGTAACCTTGAAGCCAGTCATATATAACCCAAAATATTTATACATGCATGCTTCCAGATTCCAGATTATATTTCATTTTCTCTTTAAGGTTTAGGGATGTTGGTTCCTAGTTTTTTGTTTTTGTTTTTTTTTCAGAACTAAGGATTGAACCCAGGGGCATTCCACCTCCAGGCTACACCCCCAGCCCTATTTTTTGTTCTTTATTTTGAAACAGGGTCTCACTAAATTGCAGAGGGCCTCACTAAGTAGCTGAGGCTGGCTGTGAACTCAGATCCTCCTGTCTCAGCCTCCTAAGTACTGGGATTATAAGCATGCCCCACCACACCCAGCTATGTTAGTTCCTAGTTTTATATAGTCAAATTAGTCCATTTATTTCTTTTATAGTGCTTTTTGTGGCTTTCTCTGTCCTAAAGTTAAAAAGATATTTACCCATATTTTCAAACATAATTATGTAGATTTTGGGGGGTTTTTTCTGAACTGGGGATTGAACCTAGGGGGCACTACTACTGTGATACATACCCAGCCCTTTTTATTTTGAGACAGGTTCTAAGTTGCCCAGGCTGGTCTCAAACTTGTGATCCTCCTGCTTTAGCCTCCTGTTTTGATGCGTGTGTGCGTGCGTGTGTGCGTGCGTGTGTGCGTGCGTGCGTGTGTGTTATTGGGGATTGAACCCAGAGGCATTCTACCTCCAAGCTACACCCTCAGCCCTTTTTATTTCATGTTTTGAAATGGTCTTGCTACATTGCTGAGAGTCTTCCTAATGCTCAGGCTGTTCTTGAACCTGCAATCCTCCTGTCAGCCTCCCAAGTACTGCTTTAGCCTCCTGAGTGGCTGGGATTACAGGCATGCACCACCATGTTTGGCTAATTATGTTAAAAATAAGTCTTTAATCCACCTGGAATTAACTGGTGTGTATGGTGGGTAGGGAACAACGTGATGTTTTTCCAAGTGCGTAATCATCTTATTGTAGCTGTCATTAATTATTTTCTCATATGCTTTTTTTAATTTTTGTATTTTGAAACAGGGTCTCACTAAGTCCCTGAAGGTCTTGCTAAGTTGCTGAGGTTGGCCACAAACCTATGATCCTCCTGTCTCAGCCTCCCAAGAACTGGGATTACAAGCGTGCACCACCACAACTGGCTTCTCAAATGCTTTCTTTATGAAGTTTATGGTTTTAGCTTTTACATTTGTGTCTGTAATTCTTTTCACATGTTAAAAAGTTCATCATCTTTTTGATGCTACTGTGCATATACTGTCCTTCCATTTTCCAAGTGCTCATGGCTACAATGTGGACATCATTGACTCGGTTCCGTGTGACCAGCTGAATCCATGTATTCATTCTACAGCGTCTTCTGTAGAGTCTCCTAGGATCTTCTGTGTGTGCATCGAACTATCTTATTTTTTTAAAATTTTTATTTTTATTCATACATTGTAAGCATACATCTTTGTTAGGTACAAATTGATAACGATATATGTGCTCACAATTCTCATTTGACTTCTTTCTTCCTTTACAGTAGTTGGACCTCGGTCTCATCTTGGCACTGAGTGGGTCACATAGACTCCTGAAGTCGGTGATCCTGCCCCTGTCTCGGGGACGGCGGAGGAGGGCTCGAATGATCCAGGGCGTCAGAAGTAGTCTTGGTGAAGATGGGGTGTTGGATAAAATAAAGGGCAGTGCTTCAGAGAGGCGGTTCAGTTTCCCCCTGCAGCCTGCGTCTTTCCTGTCCGCTGAGGTGCTTGGGCGAGCCCGGGGCTGGCCTCTTCCCAGGAGCTCCCTGGACTCCGTAGGCAGGGCCTCTCCATCTCAGGGCTGCTTTTCTTCCAAGAGCTTCGTTTTTCTCTTTCTTCTTCTCTTCTCTCCTCTCCTTACCCTGCTCCCTCCCTCCCTTCCTTTTTTTTTTTTTTTTTGGCGGTACTGGGGATTGAACCCAGGGGTATTCTACCTCTGAGCTACATCCCCAGACCTATTTTTTTTTTTTTCAATACTGGGGATTGAACTCAGGGGCATTCTACCTCCGAGCTACACCCCCAGTCCTATTTTTTATTCTTTATTTTTGAAACAGTGTCTCACTAAGTTGCAGAGTGCCTCACTAGGTAGCTGAGGCTGGCCACAAACCTGGATCCTCTGGTCTCAGCCTCCCGAATGCTGGGATTACAAGTGTGCACCACCACACCAGTCTCCCAGCCCTATTTTTTATTCTTTATGTTGAAACAGGGTCTCACTAAGTTGCAGAGAGCCTCACTAAGTAGCTGAGGTTGGCTGCGAACCCAGATTCTCCAGTCTCAGCCTCCCAAGTACTGGGCTAACTACTTTTTAATCTTAATATTTGCCACTTTTTATTTTCTCTTTTTAGATAGTGACGAACCTTGCCATGGTATTTGATAACTCTCCTTTCTCTTATCTGGGTTTATCTTATTAAATTTTTTGCAAAGCCTCTGAGGCTTAGCATGAGGCTTTGCATGAGAGTGTTTTTTATTATGCTATCACATTTGAATAATAATTTGACTAGAGAAGACTTTTGGGTATCGAGTTTGTTTATTTCAATTATTTATCCTGTTTGGGATTTGCTGAGCTTCTTAGGTCTGTGGGCTGAAGTATTTCTTCAGATTTAGAAAATGCTTAATCATTATCTCTTGGAATATTTCTTTCACTCATTCTGTCCTGTTTCGGGGACTCCAGTTATGGGCTTGTTGCTGTTCCATAAGGTCCCACAGATAACTGACTTTGTCCTTTATTTTCATGTCATAATTCCTTGCTTCTCAGACACGGTGTGTATGGGAACAGTAAGAGCCCGCGGAGCGCCCAGCTGCCTTGGCATACCTTCCTCGCTCTTGGGAAGCGTGGCACCACACAGGTTCTTTTTCCTGGGTAGGTGATCTGTCTTCTGTCTGGGTGCTTAGGTGTTTTTTCCTGTTAGTCCATGATATTCCTACATGTGACTATAACGGTCTAGCGCTTCCTTTTTCTCCTGTTGGGTATGCTATGGCCCTTCCGACCCGCCATTCCTCTGTGATTCTGGCCATTCGACTTCTCCTGGGCCTCTGGCCTCAGCGTGGGAGCCACTGCTGCACCCTCCCTCTTCTTCCAACTGTCTTTCGACTTACTGACTTGTTCTTCATTGATACCCGCTTCTAAATTATGTTTGTTATCTCAAGTATTGTAGTTTTAAATTCTCTTATTTCTACTTCTTAAAAACAGTCCATTGGTCCTGTTTTGCACAGGCAACACCATGTTTACTTTTGTATCACTGCCACTTTATAAAGTCTGTGTTGTACAAAGTATGTGTCCAATGTGAAGCGCGTATGGTGTGAGAAGTAGGTATTGGTCTGTGGCCTTGGTCTAGCTGCGCTCCTGCCTCAGTGGTGTGTGCTGCTGGCCTTCTCTTACTACTGGAGGTAGCTGTGCTTCTCAGGGGCCCCACGTCTTGCTGGGCTCCCGTGCTCGGTGGACCTGGCCTCCCATCTGGCAGTATGCTAGGGAGAAGCAGCATGGGGGGGGGGTGTCTCCTGACGGCCATGCAGGAGCCACCGCCTTGGAAGGACAGGCACAGAGGGCGGCCCTTGAGGCCAGCAGGTCCCGGGAGTGGATGGGCCGGGCTTCGGGGCCATCTGGGAGACAGTTATGCGCTTAAACACGTCATTCCTCTCTGGGTGCCATCACCACCATCCCTGAGCTCAGTTTCACGGAAGTCGCACTAACATCGCACGGCTTTTCTGATCAGTGGAGCCCGGGTGTTTGGCCTGATACAACATACCTGCCATTGCCTTAGGGCCCCCCACCTCCAGGGCTTTGGTCGAGGGGACCCGCCCCCAGCATCACCCCAGCTCTGGACACAGACACAGGTGGGAGCCCAGAGGCAATGCTCTGTGAAGCCGCACCCCTCTGGTGCTGTTTGTGGGGGTCTCGTTCAGATGCAGCTGTACTCCACGGGGGTGTGTGGGCCTGGAGCAGGGGGCGGGTCCTGAACCTGGACCTGCTCCCTTAGGACCTGGCCTCAGCGGCTTCATCTGAAGAGTGGACCTCAGGCCTGTGGCCCCCCACTCTGCGTGGCCCTGGGGGCAGGGAAGCCCTCCGTGAGAATAGTCTGGAGCAAAGTGGACAGTGGACAGTGACCCCCATGGTGGTTGCCCCAGGATCCACAACCCCAGCTTGCAGAGAGGAGCTGGGGGGAGGACTTGGGCTGAGACCCTGTGCTCTTTGGGGCTGGGTGCAGAGGGTGTGGGCCCGCCCTGCACCCAGGGGCCCACAGAATCACCTAGGCACTGGGGAGGCTGGCTCCAGACGCCGTGCGGCTGACAGATGCGGACGTGGCTGGGGGCTCTCAGGCTGTAACCACGGTCACATGTGTACAAGGCCACCGAGCCCATGCGAGTCCCATTGAAGCGCACGGTGGCATGCTTTACCTCCTCCGGGCGGCCGCAGTCCACCTCTACAACGGCACAGCTGCCTGTCAAGAGCTGTGAGGCCCCTGCCTGGGCCCCCCACCATTCTGCCTGACCAGGTCGCAGGGCCCGGGGAGGGGCGGGGGAGGCACGTGACTCCTGAGGATTGGCAGATTGGCCCTCCGGAGGCTTCCTTCCCGCCCCGCCCTGCCTTGCTCTTGGGGAATTAGGAAAAAACGCCTATGCCCCCAGCCCAGTCCCTGGCTTGCTCACCTGCCTGGCACCGGTGTCCTGTGTACCCTGCTTGGCAGTGGCAGGAGAAATCCGTCCCTAGATCCACACAAGTGCCCCCATTCACACACGGGCTCCGGAAGCAGGGGGATGGGGCTGCAAGAATGCAGGAGATGCCTGTTATGGTGTCTCCCCCAGGGGCCCGGGCTGCATGGGGGTGCCCTTCCTCCTACCCCTCCAGGCCTGGGCCAGTCCTGTCCACTGGCCTCTTTCCCCATGTGCCGAGGAAAGTGTCCCCAGCCACCTCTGACCCTACCGATCTCGCAGTGTCGTCCAGAGAAGCCTGGGGGGCAGTCACACTTGTATTTGCCGATATAGTGGAAGCAGGTGCCACCGTTGTGACAGGGGCCAGAGGCGCAGGAATCTGGCTTCCCTGGAAAAAGAACGATGTAGCAGGGTCAGGTGTCACCCCCCCCACTCCCCTAACATTCCAGGGCTGGGGTCCTGCGTGACGGTGTTTCTGAGAAGGTGTAGGGTGGTGGGGTTGGGCGCAAGGCTTCAGGTCAGAGCATGCCCCTCCACCTCCCCTCTGTCCCGGGCCCCACCGATCTCGCAGTGCCTCCCGGTGAAGCGGTAGGGACAGCTGCAGTGGTACTCCCCGCCCGTCTCCTTGCAGGTGCCCCCGTTCCGGCAGGGTCCCGAGCTGCACAGGTGTGGCCGGGCTGTGTGGAGGACACAGAGACGTGGGTGTCCATGGGCGCTCTGCCTGTGTCTGCTCAGGGCCGGGCAGTGGGTGGGCCCGGCAGGCCTGCTTCTCAGATGCGCCCCAAGGCACGATGCCGCACGGCCCTCAGCCAGGGGTGGGGCTTGCCGTCACAGACCCCCACTCAGCCTCAGGTGGGCTGTGTCCACGGTCCGCCCTTCTCTGGTTGAGAAGGGGCCCCACACTGCAGCAACGGGGTGCTCCCTCCTTCCCACCGCAGGTGCCTGGCATCCGACCGGGGGCAGCCGGCGGCACCGACAGGACGCCGGCATCTGCAGAGTGGATTTTGGTCTCAGTGTTTTCTGTGACCGCACCGGCACGGGCACATCTTCTCAGCGTTCTGGTGTTTTGTGGGCCCCTGAGTTGCTCAGGAACCAGGGCCTGAGCTTGGGGACTACCTATATTCAAAGTGTCAGTTGGGTGGCGGTCACTAAACCAGACGCGCCTGTCCTCCCACCTTGACTAAGCACACCGTCCAGCAGTATAGGGCCCTTGGACTCCTCATCTGTGGGAGGTACAGCGAGAGGAGGGCCTGCCCCTCCCTCACTGAGCTCCCCCAGGGCCTCCGTGTTGGAGCTCTGCCCCTCACATCTGAGAGCAGACTCCGGAGCCCTCCCTTTCTCCCCCTTGTGCTTTCAGGAGCGGGGACCTGGGGTCGGGGGTGGACGGTGCAGTCCCTGAGGTGGGCACAGGATGGATGGGGCAAGGACATTGGCGCTGGAGCCCTGGCCTAGGGAAGGCCTCCGCCCCTCACAGCAGGTGTGTCGCTGGAGGGACCAGAGCTGGTTCTGGGCAGGCCCCTGTGTGGGGTCCCAGGAGTGTTTAGAGGATGAAAGGTCACAGAAGGTCTGGGAGGGAACCAAGCAGGGACCCTTCTCTTTGGAACTCCCGCTCCTGCTTCAGGGTGGGAAAACTGTGGGTCTTGGGTCACTGTCTGTGGGAAGCTTCTAGATCAATCGGATACAGTCTTGGCTCTGCACACAGCCCAGAGCTGTGGCGTTTCCAGGGCTGGAGCTGAAGAATAGGCCCGGGCTCCAGCCCAGGCACTTGTGAGACCAGGGTCCACTGAGCATGGCTTCAAATTGCAAGAAGGGACAGGCGTGTGTGTGTGTGTGTGTGTGTGTGTATGTGTGCACATGTGTGTGCGTGTGTGCGCGCGCGCTTGCAGAAGAATGCTTACATTCTAAGCAGGCAACATTGTAAAATGCCTGCATCATCCACCTCGAATTAAATTTAACAAAACCCTGATGAAATCAGTTTTAAAAACATGCAATACAATGATTCTAAGATCCATTTGGAAAACTGCCGAGCAGAAACAAATGAAAGCCGTCCTGGGGACCGCAGATCAGAACAGATGACAAAAACAACAGCCCCAAAGACGGGACGCTGCCTGCCCGGGGTAGGCACAGCAGCGCAGCATGGCAAGGAGGCCCTGGAGCGACTCACGGAATGGAAAACACAAAGCAAAAACCGACGGCCTGCAACGGGCGCTCTCCAGGGTGCTGACGCCAGGCGGCTCTGCGCGCCTCCAGCTCTGCGCTCCCTCGTGAGCAGGCCCCCAGCCCAGCACCCTGCAGGCTTCCACCTCCCGCTCCTCCGCCCGGCCCCTCGCCTCTGCACGCCCAGCCCTGCGCTCGCTCAGGCGCGGCCTCCGCGTCTCCAGGATCCCCTAGCTCCTCCCCCGAGAGTCCCCGCGGCTCCGTCCGGCTCTTCCCGCGGGTCTCTGTCCCCGCGCCCCCACAGGACCCTCCTCTGAGCGTCTCCACAGGCGCCTGCCCCGCGCTCCCCGCAGGCCCTTGCGTTCCTCCGCACCTTTCTCACAGTGTCTGCCCTGGAAGCCGCGCGGGCACTCGCACGTGTACGAGTCGTCGTGGGCATCGCAGGAACCGCCATTGAAGCAGGGGTCCGAGTCGCAGGGCGAAGGCAGGGCTGCGGGGCAGAGGGCGGTCCTGGAGCATGTGCCTGCCAAGGTCACCCTGACATCCTGTCTGGAACCAAGGCCACTTAAAATACACTCTGCAGGCCATCTGGATTCCCCACCTCAGCGCCAAGGCCCCTCCTTGGATTTCTCTCCTTGATTTTAGCAGAATTCACCCTCCCTCTCTGACGAGGTAGCTTTGGGCATCATTGTAACATGTAATTATACAGCAAGTATGTGGTTAATCACCTCCACACCAACAAATTATCGTGCGCACGTATTCAGCTACACAGACGTATGCATGCATGTGGGTACGGGACTTGGGAAGTCAGCACCTGGTGCCTGCTGCCTTGGTGAGGTGCATCACAGGTGAGGCTCTGCCAGAGGGTGCTCCACCTGTGGGTCAGCGAGGGAAAGCCCTGGCTCTGCCTGCCTCACCCCTCCTCCTCCTCCTGCCAGACACCCGTCCTGGCCTCTGGCAGGACCCCGCAGGCCCATCCGGAGCCACTCACAGTGGCTGACGTTAGGGTCAGTGTGGCAGACACACAGGTAGCTTCCGCCGTACTCCATGCAGTAGCCCCCATCTGGGCACTGGGTGTTCATATTGCAGGGCGTAGCTGTGACTTCTGCAGAGGAAGAGGCTTCTCTGTACCCCTCTCGTCTTCCTGGGGTCCCCTGCCTAAGACCGGGTGACCCACCAGGGGGCGTCTGCCCGGCCTGTGCCCAGGGGCCCCAGGGTGGAAATGGAGGTTCCAGAGCTACTGGTTGAAGGTCTGGACCATTCGTCCCCAGGTGATGGAGATGCTCAGGGACAAGGCGGGAAGGGTGCCCCTTCCCCAGCCCTGGGCACGTACCAAATTCGCAGAGGAGTCCAAAGAAGCCCGGGGGGCACTGGCAGAGGGTGGTGTTGGCGCCCAAGCATCGGCCTCCGTTGCGGCACTCGCAGTCATGTGGGATTCCTGCCATGAGAGGGGGAGGGGGTTCCGTTGCGGGACGCAGGACGGCAGGTCCTCTCTTGACCCTGCCGGATCCTGGCCACCCTCCCACAAAACCTGCGGTGCACACACACACACACACACACACACACACACACACACACACACTCCTGCACCTGTTCTCTCCTGGAGTTCCTGCACGCAGCCCCCCCCCGCCTAATCCTGCTGCCCACAGGCAGAATGTGGCCTCCTGCCCCAGCCCTCGGCCACTGCCCCAGGCCCCCACGCACTGTCCCTGCAGTCCAGGCCCATGAAGCCTTCTGGGCACTCGCACACGTAGCCCGGATCCGCATCCACACAGGTGCCCCCGTTCTGGCAAGGGGCCGAGACGCAGGCATCGGACTCTGAGCGGGTTTCTGCAAGAAAGACAGTGGTCACTAGTGGCCAGCCAGAGGAGTGGGTGCAATGCAGACTTCGGCGGGAGAAGCTGGCCTTCCTGCCCAGTTCCCGTAGTACTTCCTGGGCTTTCACCCCTGTTCTCAGCGCCAAGCAGGATTTAAGCCAGGGGCGTGGTTTTTGGACACTGATTTATAGCGGCTCTCCCCCCTCCCCCAGCTTGGCACGTGTCAGGCCCTTTCCTTCCATGGAGGAGTGTGGGCAGCACTGGAGGGCCCGCCCAAAGCCAGGGGCCTCCAGACATTCCTGAGCAAACATTCCCAGGGATAAAATAGTTGGCATTTTCCAGGTATCTTCCGGTTGACCCCTAGTTTAACTTTGCTTGGTCAGAGACAATCCTTTCCAGTTTGCTGAGCCTGTTTTATGTCCTATCATGGTGACACTCCGGGGCACTTGAAAAGAATGTGCGTGCTCTTTAAATGTCTATTAAGCCAAGTTCAAGTCTTCCATAGTCTTCCTGATTTTCTTTGTGTTCTATGAATTTCTGAAATCTCCAGCAGCACGATGGGCCTGCTTCTCCTTGCAGTCTGTTGATACATGGCAGTAGGTGTTAATAGGTACCCATATATTTAGAGTGTGTCTTGGTGAATTGACCCCTTGACCATTATGAAAGGTCTTGAAAGGTCTCTCTTCATATCTTTTCTTTCTTTCTTTCTTTCTTTCTTTTTTTTTTTTTTTTGCTGTACTGGGAATTGAACTCAGAGGCATTCTACCTCCAAGCTATACCCCCAGCCCTATTTTTCATTCTTTATTTTGAAACCGGGTCTCACTAAGTTGCGGAGGGCCTCACTAGGTAGCTGAGGCTGGCCGCGAACGCGGATCCTCCGGTCTCAGCCTCCCAAATGCTGGGATTACAAGTGTGTGCCACCACGCCCGGCTTCCCTCTTCATTTCTGGTGCAGTTTCTTATTCTCCAATTCAACTTATCTGATCTAATAAAGCCACTTTAGCCTTCTCTTGATTAGTATTTGCCAACCTATTACTCCCCCCACTCCAGACGTTCAATATTTCATGTACGTTCAAAACGTTTCTTTGTAAAGTATTATACAGTAAAACTGATCGTAGATGTGTGGTTCTATGAATTTTAACACCTGTATAGATTTGTGGAACCCCCATTGCAATTAGGATACAGAACACCCATCACTCCTTGTGTAGATTTTCATGTTCTAGCTCTGGCATCTAAGACTCCTGCCACCCCCAAGCCCCTGGCAAGAGCTGGTCTGCCACTCATTACGGCGTTGCCTTTTCAAGAATGCCAAATATGCAGAACCATATTGTTAGGGTTTGGATCTTAAATGTCCTCTAAAAGCTCCCATGTGGGAGGATTGGTCCACAGCTGACGGTGCTGGGAGGTGGTGGACATTGTGCAGGTGGGCCTACTTGGAGTAAGTCGGTCTTCAGGAGTGTGTCCCTGAAGGGGATAGTCTTACTCTCTTGACTTCCTGGCTGGCGTGCTATACTCCACCACACACCCAAGGCATCAGGGCCAGGGGGCCTGCAACCTCTGGAACCCTGAGAAAAAATAAACTTTCCTTCCCTGTAAGGGGAATGTTCTCGGGGATTTGTGTCAGTGATGGAAAGCTAACACATACACAGCATGGAATCCTCCGAGTCTGGCTCCTTCCACTCAGCATAATGCTTGGGATCCACCTAAGTTTTATGTGTCAATAATTAGTCCTTTTTTTTTTGAGACTGAGTGATATTCCATTGTTCATCACAGCTTATCTGTCAGCTCACCCAATGAAGGACATTTGAGTTCTATATTTATGGTGATTATAAACAGATATGATATAAATACTCCTGTATGGATTTTTGCTTAAACTAAGTTTTCATTTCTTTAGGGTTAGTACCTAGAAGTAGGATTGCTGAGTCATATTATAAGTATATGTTTAATGTGTGTGTGTGTGTGTGTGTGTTGTGTGTATTAGGGATTGAACCTAGCAGCATCTACTTCAAAGCTACACCCCCAGCCCTTTAAATTTTGAAACAGGGTTTCAATAAGTTGCTGAAGGCCTTGCTATGTCATTGAGGCTGGCCTCAAACTTGTGATCCTCCTGTCTCAGTCTCCCAAGTACCAGGTTTATAGGTGAGCATCACCATGCACAGCTTGCCTAATTTTTTTCAGAATGGCAGAACCATTTTGCATTCCCACACAAAATGTGTGGGAGTTTTGCTCTGTGTCCATACCAGGTATTTTTAAAACTTTAGCGCCACTGTAGTATCTCATGGTGGCCTTAATTTGCCTTTCGCTGATGGCTAATGATAGACAAGAACAGTTGTTCATCTGCTCATCCATTTCTGTATATATTTTGTGGGTTCATCTGCTTAAATATTTTGTTCATTTTTAATTGGATTGTTTTCTTTTTTTTTTTTGCGGTACTGGGGATTGAACTCAGGGGCATTCTACCTCCGAGCTACACCCCCAGCCCTATTATTTTTTTTATTCTTTATTTTGAAACCGAGTCTCACTAAGTTGTGGAGTGCCTCACTAGATAGCTGAGGCTGGACTCGAACCCGGATCCTCCGGTCTCAGCCTCCTGAATGCTGGGATTACAAGCGTGCGCCACCACGCCCAGCTTAATTGGATTGTTTTCTCATAGTTGAGTTTAGAGAGTTCTTTGTGTATCAAGTCCTTTCTTGAGTTTAGCAAACATTTTTTTTCCCGGTCTGTATCTTGTCTTCTCATTCTTTTAACTATGTCTTTCACAGAGTAAAAGTTTCTAATTTGGGCAAAGAAGTCTTATTTGTCTATTTTTTCTTATATGCATAATGCTTTTGCTATCCTAAGAATGCCTTGCCTAAGGCCAGGTCACCAAGGTTTTTTCCATGTTTTCTTCTAAAAACGTTATAGTTTTACACCTTCTATTTTGGTATATAACTGATTTTGAGTTAATCTTTGTGTAAGGGGTGAGGTTATCATTTTTTTGCATAAGGATGTATGTATAATTGTTCCATTTCCATTTGTCAAAAATATTATCCTTTATTCATTGAATTGCTTTTATATCCTTTTTCAAAAGTGAATGGGCCATTGTGGATCTAATTCTGGATTCCCTCTTCTTTCCCATTTGCCAGTAATCCGTGGTCTCCATCACTGTAGCTTTAAAGTAAGTCTTAATATTTGGTCGTGAGGTTCTTCAACATTCTTTTTTTTTTTCAAAATTGTTTTGGCTGTTCAAATCTCCTTCCCATTCCCTATTAATTTTAGAACCATCTTTGCGATAGCTATGAAAAAAATCCCACTGATATTTTGGTTGGAATCGCATTAAACATATTAATCAATTTGAGGAAACTATGAGTTTTTCTCATCCATGAACGTGGTATATCTGTCCATTTACTTAGATCTTCTTTGGTTTCTTTCATCAGGATTTTGTGATTTTCAGCATACAAAATCTATACACGTTTTGTTAGATTTATGTCTAAACCTTTCATGTTTAGGGGAGCTATTACAAATAGTATTATTTTTAAATTTTGGGATCAGATTACACAGGCCCAACTTGGGGAAGCTCAAGAGTTCATACATAACCTTCTGGAGTTGCGTCTAAGACCCACCCTCTCCACAGTCTCCACAGCTCTCTGGGCTGTCCTCTTTGGTTCTCTGGCTGGAAAGCTGGGGCTTTAATTGCCCTGCCTTGCTGTCACTCCTAGTGACTATACTCATGGCTCGGCTGGATGGAGGGAAGGACAGAGAAAGAGAAAATGGTAGGAGTCTGCCATTCCCTTTCGAAACAGTGACACTTCCAAAGGGGAAGGAAGGTTCCTTTCCCCATGGTGTGAGGTCCCTGTGGGCCCCCCACCTTGCCACTGTTGGTCCTGCTTCTTAAGTCTGGCTGGAGAGCTTCTCCTAGGACTCTCTTTTGTCTGTGCCATGGCTCAGCTTTGGCTTTGGGGTGTCTTTACATCCAGGCTGAGGGGATATCAGATCAAAATAATGGCAAACTCACCACTGGCTTGGTGGACTTCGAGGCGTGGTCTCTGTCCCCAGTCTACCTGCTACT
This sequence comes from Graphiurus murinus, assembly GCA_004027655.1. Classification (NCBI taxonomy): domain Eukaryota; kingdom Metazoa; phylum Chordata; class Mammalia; order Rodentia; family Gliridae; genus Graphiurus; species Graphiurus murinus. The sequence goes on along the minus strand of PVLC010001332.1, from coordinate 73,324 downwards.
ATTTACTTTCCAGTCCTCAGATAGCTACTCCACGCATTCTGTCCAGGGGTTAGGGCTGCATTCAGCGGGAGAGACAGGACAGAGCGTGCTTACTCTATCTTACTCAGGACCAGGAACCCATGGATTACTTTAAAATGACTTGCATCTTTACACCTAGAGTGGGTTTCTTTAGAGAGTATGCAGCAGGGAGGTCTTGCTGTTCAACTCAGTTTGACAATCTCTGCCTTGTAACTGGTGTGCTGACCATTTTACACTTGAATGCAGTGACCCACATGATTGGATTAAACCTATCATCTCATATTAGTTCATATCTGTCCTACTTTGCTCCTCATTACCCTTTTCCCCTGTCTCTGGATTAACTAAGCATTTTTTAAGGATTCCATTCTACTCCCACAATTGGCTTATTGGCTCTAACCCTTTACTATTATTTACTTGTTGCTCTAGGGTTCACGGTATTTATCTTTTACTTACACAGCTTATTTTTAAACACTATCATGCCATTTTACATGAGGGATTTACAATATTATGCTTCCATCTCTTCCTGTCTTTTATGCCAGAGGTTGATAAACTATGGCTCACAGACCAAATCTCACCTGCCAGCATTCTTAAAGTTCCATCGGCACAAGCCAGCGTGGCGGCTCACACCTGTAATCCCTGTACTTGGGAGACTGAAACAGGAGAGTCGCAGTCTCAGCAACTGAGTTGAGTGCTCTGACAGAAACTGTATGGCTCATGAGGCCACACTACTTATCTGTCCTCCTGTAGAAAAAGTTTGCGCACTCTGCTATTATACATTTTATTTCTACATATATGATAAACTCCACAGTATGTTATAACTTCATTTTTTGAAATAAAACTTACTTATTTTAAAATTATCTTAAAGAGACTTTAAAGGAACAAAAAGTCTTTTTTTGTGTGTGTGTGTGGTACTGGGGATTGAATCTAGGGGTATTCCACATCCAAGCTACACCTCCACCCCTTTTTAAAATAAATTTTTTTGTTTGTTTGGAAACAGGGTCTCTCTAGTTGCTGAGAGTCTTACTATGTGGCTGAGGCTGTCCCAGAACCTGTGATCCCCCTGTCTCAGCCTCCCAAGTACTAGGATTACAGGTGTGTGTCACCACACACCGGTAAGAAAAAGTCTGATTGTTTCTAACACTTCATTTTTCTGTGTAAATCCATGTTTTTATCTGGGGCCATTTTTCTTCTGTCTAAAGATTTCCTTTTATGTTTTTACAACACAGGCATGCTGATGAATGCTCTTGGTTTTTGTTAATGTGAGAACGTCTTTATTCACTGTAACTTCTGAAGGCTGATTTTGCTGGGTGTGTACCACGAGGTTGACAATGTTTTCTTCCAGAATGGCACAGATGTTGCTGCAGCACCTTGGTGTGCATGCCTGGCTTCTGTGAGCCACCCGCTGTGGCTCTAGCGTTTCCTTTTCCTCTGCTGCCTTTGAGATGTGCCCTCTACCATAGCGTCCAGCAGTGTCAGCGTGGTGTGGCTTCCTGTAGTTTTCTTCGTGCTCTTCTTGGAAACAAGCTTTAGTTTTCATCAAACATGGAAAATGGTTATTTCTTTGCATGCTTTTCTGTAATTCCCTCTCCCCACCTCCTTCCTCCTTCTTGGACACCGAATACATCCATCCTGGATAGCTTAGTATTGCTCCACAGGCCACTGAGGATCTTTCAGTCTTCCTCTCTCTGTGATGGGTATTGCGTGGTTTCTATTTCCTTCCTCCTTCCTTCTGCTATGTCTAATCTGTTACTACTATCCAGTGCATCCTGAAAATTCAGCTATACTTTTTATCACTACAATTTCTTTTTAAATGTTTTCTACTTCTCATTAAGTTCTTCTTTTTCCCCCTCAAGAGTCTTGAGAATCTGTAGCAAATTCAGCAGAGGTGATTAAGCACTTATATCTGCTCATTCTATGGTCTCTGTCATTTCTTTTTCTACCGGTCAGCTTTTCTCCTGGATGTAGCCGGCATGATTGATCAGGTAATTAGGGCTCTGGATTCTGTCATAGTCCTGTTATGCTCTGTGCTGTGTTGTCCAAAGACTGCAGGCGGGGCTTCTCCAGTGAGCCGGGCACTCCCAGAGCAGTTAATTAGCGGAAGGCTGGAGGACCTGGTTAGAACGTCAGTGTTTACACCTGTGAGCCGGTTAGTGCGCTTACATTCATGTACAAGTGCCGGTTCTGTTGTTGTTTGTTTGGGGATGGCTCTGGCTACGTGGCCCAGGCTGGCCTTGAACTCGAGGGCTCCAGCCACCCTCTCTCTTCAGCCTCCTGAGGAGCTGGGGCTCCAGGCACCACCCGGCGCCCGGCTTGTTCTGTTGTTTTATTATTCACTTCCACCTGCATTATTATTCTGTACGTCATTTTGGGGCAAAAATCTTTGGAAACCACTTACCCCTTTTCTGACATGAGTTTAGTGGAACACACTGATCTTTACATAATTACCTGGGCCGAGTGGACTGTAACACAGGGCAGACTTTAAAAATGCTAAACAGGTAAGCCCCCGACCCCCGCACCACGGCCCACCCTCCCTGGGGACGCCTCCTGCCTGCATGACCAGCTGCCACAGACTGATGGGAGGCAAAGCCCACCCATGCCTTACTGATGGGCAAAATGTAACTTCCTCCTCCCCCTTCTTAAGTCCTATGGATTGAGCCCAGGGATACTCTACTACTGAGCCACACCCCATCCCCAGCCCTTTATATTTTCTATTTTGAGGCAGGGTCTCCCTAAGTTGCCTAGGCTGGACTCGAACCTGCCATCCTCCTGCCTCAGGCCTGGTTGTCTCCAGTCACCCAGGGGAATGGTGGTCCCTGCAGTCAGCACAGCAGGCCAGGCGCTTAGGTTTGGGCCAGTGGTTTTTATACTGTGCTTTAGAGTTCTAGTAGCTGGCCTTTTCACTGATCTACGAAGTTGTGACCAGCATTTAAAACAATAAAAAATAACATAGAGAAGAGATTTCATCACACACGGTAAAGGTCACTTTTCTTTCCGATTCCCATTGCCTGGTGAGGGGTCTGGATCCAGAAGACATTAAAAGCCAAGAGTCTCCTGAGCTGGAAGAGGAGGCTTGGGAATTCTGTCACCTGTCTCTGCATTTTACAGATGGAAAACAAGGCCCAGAAAGCGGAAGACACTTCCGCGGCCTCACGCATCGGTGCATTGCTCATTTGCTTCCTGTTCTCCCTGAAGTCGGGACTCAGGAGGGGCTGGGAAGTGGAGAGAGGGCAGAGAGGCAGGGAAGGGGGAGCCACCGTGGTGGTGACGCGTGCCAGCTACCTGTCTCGCAGCGAGGTCCCTCGAAAGGCTCCCCACACAGGCAGGTGTAGTTCCCCACCAGGTCGACGCAGGACCCTCCGTTGAGGCACGGGTCAGAGCCGCACTCATCCACGTCTGGGGCGGCAGAGGCAGGAGTTGGGCTGGAGCCAGGGCGCCAGCATCTGGCCAGAGGGAGCCTCTCCCGGCCCGCCCGCTGCCCGCACCCCCAGCTGAGGGTGGGCCACTCACCTGTTTCACAGGTGGCCCCCGTGTACCCATCCCGGCACACGCACACTGCAGAGCCACTGTCTTCCTGGCACTGGCCGCCGTTTTGACACTCTTTGTTGTCACAGGGGGACTGGGCTGCAAGTGGGAGGCCTGGATGGGACACTGGGCTCCCAGCTGCAGCTGCCTGAGGAGCCGGTGGGTGGAAGTCCTGTGCACCTGCCGGCCCCTCCCCTGAGGGTATCTGCCACCCCAGATGAGCAGGTGGGACAGGCTGGGGGAGGGGCTGGCCAGCGCAGTCCCCCAGCTGCCCGAAGCTCCGTGTGGATTGGGTCTAGCTAAGCAGGCCTGGTGCAGTGGGTGCAGGACCACGTGGCGGGTGGGACCCAGCTCCCGCCCTGGTGGGTGGACCCTGCCTGGGGCTCTCATGCCGAGCAGACCACGACAAGAGCTGCACTCAAGAAGCAGGATTCTGGAGTGCGGGCTGCAGAGAGGGCACCCGAGCCAGACTTCCAAGCCTCCTTGGGGAGGTCACTGGGTGACCTCAGGGGGTCTCCTGGAACGCGGGGCCCGGCCCACCTGCGGCTCCCAGGCTGACACCACGGAGGAGCAGCCTGCTTCCCAGAAAGCTCTGCCCCACCAAGGCCCTCCGCAGAGTAACTCCCCACGGCCCTGCAGCCTCCCTGGCCAGCCCTGCTAGGAGCACTTGCTGAGACAGGGCAGGGACCCGGAGGGACAGAAGCCACACACTGAGTCTCTGTGGCTCCAATACCATGGAGACCTGGCTCTGCCTGACACGCTGTCTTGCAGCTGGTGGGGGCACGGGCGGGCGCCTCTTACCTGACTCACAGGTGGGCCCGCTGAAGCTGGCTGGGCACTGGCAGCTGAAGCTGTTGACACCGTGGGTGCAGACCCCGCCATTCTGACAGGGGTGGGAAGCACACTCGTCCACATCTGAAACACAGGGCAGGCGGGGCCTCACTGGAGGAAGCCGGGTTGGGGCGACCCAGCCTGGCCTCTGGAGGGGGCAGATGGGTGAGTGGTCCCTGAGCCTGGCTCAGAGCGGGCATCCCGGGTCAGTGGCAGCACCGCCCACCGTGCGCGCTGCTGGGGCTGGAGATTTTGTCCCACACCATGGGACGGAGGGGCCACAGCCTGCGCCTGCGTGTTCCTCCTGAGCCGGCCCAGGCCAGCGACTCACCCAGCTGGCACCTCCGCCCTGTGAAGCCGGCCAGGCAGGAGCAGGTGTAGGAGGGGTTGCCCGTGACACAGTCGTCGATGCACTTGCCGCCGTGGAGGCACGGGCGCAGCGCCAGGCACACGGAGGCTGCGGGCACAGGAGGAGCCTCTAGGATTGGGCGGGGGGCTGTTCACAGTGGTCCTGCCCCCCTTCCCTCCCCCGGCCCAGAGGGTCAACCCGGGGGCCACCCTGCTGTGGCTGCACACCCGAGGGTTCACTTCCAGGGCCTGTGCAGGTGACCTGGTGACCAGCAGCCGCTGCCTGCCCGGTCTCCTGCTGGCGGTGAGTCCTAAGCTCTGACCCCGGCCCCATGGAGGCAGGGACCCCAGCGTCACCCACATGTCCCTCTGATCCTCCCCAGTTCTAGAAGCTCAGGCCTGCTCAGGCACCCCTTCTGGTTTCCTTCGTGAAAAGGGAGAGGCTGGCTCCGTTATCAAAGCCAGTTTTTCTGACAGCACGGATGCCATCCAGGGGGGGCCTCAGAGACCCCCACACCCAGCTCGGATGCCATGACCGGCAGCCCTGTGGCTCAGCAGCGCTGGAATGTCTGATCAATAAGCACACATTGGCAAGGACTGGGATGCCCAGGGAGACTCTGGGAAGGACCGGCGGCCTCTCAGGACAGCGTCTCCCTGCTTAGCCACACCGTGCTCACCAGTCTGCCTGCCATTGGCCACCTACAAGTGGCGGCAGCCTACTTTCCCAGGAATTAGACTTCCAGACAGCACGTGCCGCCTCGCAGGCACGCACCGGCCTCCCTCCCTGATCTGGCTCCCGAGTCTGACCAGGGACTGAGTGTGCCGCTTGGGGAAGCCTGGGCTTGCTGTGCGGCCGTGTCCGCACCCAGAGCCCCCTGGGCGAGGGCCTCGTGCACACGCGTTTCCTGGGATGCTCCCTCTGTGGGAGAGTGGGGAGGTGGGAAGGAGGCCCCATTGCGCGGCCACCCCCCGGCCCCCTGCATCTTGCTCCTCACTGCACCCCGAGCCCCTGGCCACCGGTAGGTGACCTGAACTCGCTGCCCTGCTCGGAGCAGCACCGGCGCCCTGGTGAGCCCAGCCTCAGCCACTACCACCCCGCGCCCAGGAGGCAGAGCAGGCTGGTTTCTCAGGTGCCGGCTCCCTGCCCTTGAGCCCCACTCCCTACGCTGAGACTCCAGCTGGGGCCCGCCCGTGGCCCTGTGTGTGGGCAGGCTGGGGCTCCTCGGCCCTTCCTCTGCCCCTGCAGGCACTGCCCACAGTGCTCAGGTCTCCCTGCCTGCTGTGCCAGGTGTGCCAGGCGGGCACACACCCGAGCCTTCCTCCCTGCCCCAGGGGCTGGGAAGTGCGGGTGCCTGCGTTCCCCCGTCCAAATTAGTGAACGTGTCTTCCCCCCCGGGGCCAAGCTCCCCATGGTGTTCGCACTCTGGGGCCCAGCCCTGGGGAGAAGCACCCTGCTCCGGGGCCTGGCCCCCAGGAGCGGGCGGCCAGTCTTTAGGGCAGGTCCCAGGAGGGGCCTTGCTGTGGCCCAGGTTTGGAAGCTGGAGAGGAGTGGCTTCTTCAGGCGGTGGGGTCACTGGACACCTTTGTGTGGGGCAGCCCTGTGTCTGAGGCTCTGTGACTGCCGGAGGCCTTTCATGGCCGTGCTGGGGTCCCCGGTTCCGCCCTGGGCCAGGGCCGTCTCCCCGTCTCGTTTCTCAGGTGCCGGCTTGCCTCTGGGGCTGAGGGTGGTGGCTTCTGGGCTCCCTCCCCCTGAGCCCCCTACTCCCTGAGCCCATGTGTGACCCTGCGTGTGGGTACAAATGTCCCCTAGCTTGTGTGGTCGTTGTCACAGGGGCCCGGGGAGTGCCCCGTTGGCGCAATGTCACCCTGACCCGCAAGCCCCTGTCGGCGGTCCTGAGGACCAGGAGGCCCCCATGGCCCTCCCCCTCCCCCTCCCCAGCCGAGGGAGAGGCTGGGGTGATGGGCAGGAACCCAGCTCCTGCTCCTACCCCGAGAACCCAAGCTCCTGAAGCGATCCTGCTTCCCACAGCAGAACCTCGAAGGCCTCTGCAGGGGAAGACAGGCTTGGGGACCCGCCGGGACTTGCTCACGTTCTCATGCCTTTAGCCAGGGTGGACTGGTCCCGGTGCCCGCTGGACTGTGCTGTGCCGGGTGCCCGGCCCCCGCTAGACACCGGCCCCTCCCCCCTCGCCCCTCTGGCACACCCGCTCCTCACCCTCCCGCCCTGAGTCTCTCTCCTGGTCCTCTTACTTGTATGGCCGCAGCCCCCCACGCGCACCTGGGCATCATCGATTCTGAACGCCCAGCGCCCGGGCACGCCCACGTTGGTGGTGGTCTCCACGTCGGCCATGTCCGAGGTGCGTGAGCCAGGGATATTGAAGTAGCGCCGGCCGTCTCCCGCGTTGAAGCCCGCCTGGGGATGGGGTAGTGAGGGAGGCCGGTCTCCTGAGAGTTCCTGAGACCCCTCCCCAGGTGGCCAGGGCCAAAGACGGTGGGGGACATGGCCTTGTAAACCGGGGACTCCACGGGTGTTGGGGTGTCCCAGCCAATCGTTCCTCCAGCCTAGGAGAGCGCTGGCCCTGGCTCCCGTCCACAGGCCTGCGGGGCTCAGCCGGGGTTTCTGGCAAGAGCGACCCCAAGAGGAAGAGGGGTGGGGGGTATGCTGAGTGGGGGGCTTCCTGCCACTGTGCAGCTGTAGGTGCCTCTGGCTGTGACGATTTTTCTGGTTTTGGGCAGGGAGAGGCGTCCTGAGGGTTCGTCCTCCTCTCTGAGCCCCAACCTGTGTTCTCAGCTCATGACAGCCCTGGCAGGGGAGCCCCCGCCTCCCCAAACACGGAGCGGCAGCCTGCGTTGGCCTACCTGGGCCGCGATGCCCCCCAGGCCCTCGGCGTTGCCCCCGCTGCTGGCGTGGGTGCCGGTGGTCCAGGAGATGGACTCGTAGTTGAAGATGGTGAAGGCGAACCTGCCGTTGGTGATGAGCACCGTCTGGAACGTGTTGACCTGCCGAGGAGGGGGCTGGATGGGCGCCTGCGACCCCTGGTCCCGCTCTGAGGTCCTGCCCTGCCTGTCCCACCTGGACAGTTGGCCAAGGCAGGACTTGGTGGCCTCGTCTGCCCGTGTGCCCGTGCGCAGAACCTACCAGCTCTGCTGAGTGAGCGGCGCCGCCCTCGGGCTCCGCTGCTGCAGGGGCTGGGGCACACGGGCTTAGCGCTCAGGGGGCCAAAGCCACAGAGTGGACAGAAGCATGGAAAGAAAAGTGGGAAGACGACAAGAGGAATGAAGGAAACACAGCTTTTACTGCTTACGGGTTGTTCCATAAACACACTGACGGGGGAACCGTGTGGGTATAAGAGGTGCCGCTTCAGATTAGGTGCAGGACCGGGATGGCTCAAGAAACCAGCTTGGGACAAATGGGAAACTCTGAAGAACTATAAAATTAGAACCCTCCTTTACACTGCACAAGAAAAGAAATCCCAAATCAAGTATAGGTATGAAATAAAATTATTAAAAAACAGAACCATAAAAATCCTAGGAGAAAAAAACAGGCCAATATGTACCGCATCTCCAGGAAGGTAAAGGACTTTAAAGTGTGAGGTTGATTAATAATAAAAACGCAAAGAGAAATTTATACATTGGAGTACAGAAATCCTCTGAATAGAAACAAGTGCTGTGCTAACTGAATGGCAAACACCAGACTGAAAAGTGTACCTACAGCAGGTGGCAGATAAAACTATGGATACCCTGGATTCCAGAAAATTCCACAGACCAATAAGAAAAGACCAAAAGTATTCCAGAAAAACTGGCAAAGGGTATGAACAGACACATCACAATAGGCTCCAAGTAGCCAATAGTACTAAAACGAGTCCAACATCGTCAGAAACCAGAGCTAAGACGTCTAAGAAAAGCCCGTATTGTTGGCAGGGAAGGAAAACGGTTCTGTGCTTAGCGGGGTGCGGGGTCCCCTGCGAATGTGGCTATGCAACAAAGCACTCCGCTTCAGGAAAGCAAACTTGAGTGCTACTGCTCAGAAGACAGGAACCAAGAGGCGAGGGCCAGGCCTGCAGGGAGAGGGAGGACCAGAGCTGGTCAGGGCGGGAGGCGAGCAGGGGGGACTTCAAGCCGCCCAGTGTTGAGGAGCAGCGGGGACACGGGCGAGATGTAACCAGGTATTACAGAACCTGCCTCCGGAAGTGCCTCTGGGTACCTCCTGATGCGCGGCGTCTTGGTTACAGCTGTCCGTGTCACTCCACCCGAGCGTCCTCTTTGCTCCTCGAGGGCTGCCTCCCCAGTGCCCACGACACCCCCTCCCCCACCCCGGAAGGTGCCTTTGTTGATTGAAATGTGTGAGCAGAGGGCCGTGGCATGGCCGCTCTGCTGCACAGTGCTTCTTTCTTGGGAGTTGGCATCTGTCTGGGTGGTTGGGCCCAGCACCCAGCACAGAACTGGCCACAGAAAGTACTCAGTTAGTACCATCCTGGGGATGCCCAAGAATTCCTGTTACTGTTTCTGCTGTCTGGCATTGTTGAGGGCTGAAGCAGAAACAGAATACCCCAGCGGGACTCCTGCAGTGCCCAGCCACTCCAGACGGAGATCATCTGCACGCAGCCCCCAACACACGGGCCACTGTGGCAGGGTGGATGGTGTGCAGGGGGCGGGGAGGGCCAGGCTCCCGCCTCCCCCACCCAGCTCTGTGAGCTCAGCCAAGTGGCTTGAGTCCTTGGGCCTAGTTTCCTCCAGATATGGACCAGTGGCTGCCCCTGACCTGCCTCAGTGGGGATCCCAGCCAGACACCCCCTCCCAGGACGACGAACGCCGGGACTCACAGGGGAAGAGGAGCTGCCTCCGAAGAAGGTCACTCGGTACCACGTGGCGATAAAGACCCAGGTGGCAGAGAAGTCGGGGAGCTCGGGGAAGTAGCGTCTGACGTCGTCCGCGGCTCTGCGCAGTGTGGCGGGGTCGGTGGTCTCTCGGTAGTAGACGTCACCCGCACGCCGGTTGTCCACGTCTGCCCAGAAGGCGGCCACCACGCAGCGGTCCTTGGCGATGGGGAAGGCCACGGGCGTGAACTGAGAAACCTCCTTCAGGAAGGAGATGATGCCATTGTTGTTCACCTGCGAGGCAGAGCCAGACGGGAAGGGCCCGGCGTGAGGCAGGTGGCTGGCCAGGCCAAGTGTTCTTCGAGGGCGAGCCTGTCTTGGGCGGGCCCCACAGGACAGCTGACGCCCCCTGGCCTGAAACGGGATCGTGTGGTGCTGCCCCCCCCACCCCCCCATGACTCCCGCCCCAGACAAGCCACGTGCTCAGGCTGGGTCTGACCCGGGTGGTATACCAGTGTCCTGCAGACCGCCACCATGAGGCCCGGAGCCCCCAGGGTGGGACGGGTGGGACGTGGCCTCTATGGACAGGCACACGGCCTGCCCGACAGCCTGGGCTCCTCAGCCCCACCTCAGCCACGGGGCTCCAAGGGCGCAGCACAGTCCCCACACGGAGCCAGGCCTGGGAGGGTGAGCAGGACGTAGGGTCGGGGGCAGCACAGTCTGGGGGCTCGGGAGAGGCTGGGATGACCGAGCAGGGGCCTCCAGGCAGTGGGGAGCCCAGGAAGCTCCGGAGAGGAGGAGGCTGTGGGGTAGCTTTGCATCCAGACAGGCAGAGCTGTCGTCCCTGAGAGGAGTGAGCTGACCACTCTGCCTCTGCCTCCCTCTCTCACCCTCGAGACGCAGACGGAACATCTGCACTCCCTGAATTCACATGTGGAGCCCCGTCCCCCCCAGCGATGTGCCAGGAGGCGGGGCCTTGGGAAGTTGAGTAGGTCTCAGGGTGGATCAGTGACCAATGGGAGCAGTGCTCTTGTAGAAGAGGCCCAGAGAGCCGCCTGAGCCAGGTGAGGACACAGCAAGCAGCCTCTCCAGTTATGGAGGCGTCTAGCACCTTGAGCTGGACCTCCCGCCCTCCAGAGCCCTGAGAAAGAAGTTCCTGTTGTTTATGAGCTGCCCAGTCTAAGGCATTTTATTACAGCAGCCAGGGAACTGGACGCTGGCTCGCAGGGGCTGGGCGGTGCTGAGTCATCAGTCACAGTGTGGGGTCCACATTGTCATTGTTTGCTGCCGGGGGAAACATGTGCTCCGAGCTGGGCCTTTGGAAAGGTTCCGGCCGTCCCTCTGGGGAGGACGAGCTGCGTGGCTAGGCTGGGCGCAAAGGTGGATGTACGTGCTCCTGAGGAGCCACACCAGGGCTGAGCGAGCCAGTGAGGATGCTTTAGGGCCAGCGGAGACCGGGGAGGCCGCGGAGGCTCCCCCACATGCAGATTGCTCTTTCCTGAGTGGGACTGCAGTTTTAGTAGCTCAAGGAAAGCGAGAGGGAAAGGTCAACGCTCAGGACCGCTCGCGTCAGGAAGCCTGGTTAAGTCTGCAAGTTGAGCTGGAGTCCCAAGGACTCCCCTAGGTTAGGGTGACCCAGAAGCAAGGCAGAGTACAGTGGTCCCAGCCTGGCAGCTTCCCTGCCTTCGAGGCAGAAACCCAGGAAAGTGTGCCTGGAGGAGATGGCATTATCTAGGCCTCAGTGACTCCTACAGATAGTTTTTCAAATACTGTACAAAATTCCAGACACAAAGATAATCAGGCATATGAGACAGCCAGATACCACTTATAGGAATCAGCAGACAGAGGGAAACAGCAGATACTCACATGATCAAACTCAGGCTGCAAAATAATTAGGTTCAAAGAATAAATGGTGAACTCTAAAACTTCATCAAGAAAATAGTCAAAATGATCTTGTAAAGGAAGAAGAGAGTTGCAGGACGCACACTTCCAGATTTCAAACCCACGAAGCCACAGTTATCAAAACAGTGTGGTACTGGCATAAAGGTAGATTACAGACCAATAGAAGAGAATAGAGAACCCAGAAATAGACCTTTACACCAGGCGTGGTGGTGCATACCTGTGTTCCCAGCTACTCAAGAGGCCTTCGCAGGAAGATCTCAAGTTCAAGACCAGCCTGGGCAACCTAGCAAGACCCTATCTCAACACTAAAAAACAAAAAACAAGCCGGGCGTGGTGGCGCACGCTTGTAATCCCAGCATTTGGGAGGCTGAGACCGGAGGATCCGGGTTCTCGGCCAGCCTCAGTTACCTAAGTGAGGCACTCCGCAACATAGTGAGACCCGGTTTCGAAATAAAGAATAAAAAATAGGGCTGGGGGTATAGCTTGGAGGTAGAATGCCTCTGAGTTCAATCCCCAGTACCGCAAAAAAAAAAAAAAAAAAAAAAAACAAAAAACCCAGCAACAAAACAAAACAAAAACTTAAGAAAGAAATAGACCTTTTCCCATGTAATAGAATGACTTTTCAAAGGATGCCAAGATGATCAGTCAGTGGGGTAAGGACATCTTTTCAACAAATGGTGCTGGGAAAACTGGCTATCCATGTGCAAAAGAATGAGGTTGAAGCCTCAATGCTACGTACAAAACCTGCCTCATCTAACAGCTAAAACGCTTATAAAATTCTAAGAAGAAAACATAGGGAAATGCTTCAGGACACTGGATTTGGCAGCGACTCCTGGTTATGATGCCAAATGTGCTGGCAACAAAAGAAGACATGGGCAAATTGGATTTCCTGACAATTAAACTTTTGTGTGTCAAAAGACACTATCAACAAAGAGAAAAGGCGGCCCACTGAATGGAAGAAAATATCTGCAAGTCGTAGATCTGATAGTGGATTAAAATCTGGAATATCCTAAAACCTAACAACAAAACAAACAACCCACATAAGAAACGGGCATTAGGGCCTTTTTATTCCACAGTACCTCATTTCCTTGCTATTGTGCTTTGATGGAAACAGAGTTTCCTGCAGGTTTACTCACAAATGAGAACACTGTAGGAATACCAAAAACAACAATGTTTGCATTAGTGTTTTATAAACAGCAGCATGGAGCCAGGCATGGCACACATTTATAATCCCAGTACTTGGGAGGCTGAGACAGGAGGATTGTAGGTTTGAGGCCAGTCTCAGCAACTTAGTGAAACCCTGTTTCAAAATAAAAAATAAAAACGGCTGGGGGGTGTAGCTCGGAGGCAGAATGCCAATGGGTTCAACTCCCAATACCAACAAAACAAAACAATAAAAACAGCAGCATGGTGCCAAGATCAAGTACTGACCCTCCACTTCTGAGACCTTGAGACTTCTGGAGTGTACTTCATTGCTTATGAGTCTCACTTTTGGGGTCATGAGGACGTTTTGGGAGGAAGCTTTTTGTTCATTTTTTTCTTTAAGTTTTCCTTTCTGTGACATAGAGAAGGTTGGCCGTTCCCTTCTCTGTAGCCAGAAAGAAAGCTCTTAATAAAACTATTGAAATATTTTGCTATTTCTCTCATTATGTGTGTAAATATTTTTTGAAGTTTCTGGGCTTCTCTGCTCCCTGTGGTATGTGACCCTGAGGTTGAGTCTGTTTCACGTATGCAACGCCTTGCAGTCCTCGAATGAAGATGGTTGTGGGAATAGTGGGTGACTATAACTTGATATATATGTCTTTTCAATAAAAAGTTATATATCCTGAAAAAAAAAACAGGCAAAAGACTCAAGAAGACATTTCTCCAAAGAAGATATATAAATGGATGATAAGCCCATGGAAAGATGCCCAGCGTCATTAATCATTAGGGAGGTGCAAATCAAAGCTACAACGAGACACCACTACACGTCCATTGGGATGGCTACCAGAGACAGACAGACAGACAGACAGACACACACACACACACACACACACACACACACACACACATCCCCAGGAAGTAAGCAGTGTTGGCGTGATGAGGAGAAATGGGAAGCCTCCTTCACTGCTGGTGGGCGTGTAAGAGGGCGCAGCCGCTCGCTGTGGAAAGCAGTGAAATGTTCCTCAGAAAACTAAAAGTCGAACTGCCACATGACTCAGCATTTTCACTTCTGGGTGTAAAACCAAGATACTTGGGAGCAAGGTCTTGAGGATTTGTATTTGTACAACCACATTCACAGCATTATTACCCACAATAGCTAAGAGGTGGCAGCAGCCTGTGAACGGACAGGCGGAATGTGGTGTGCAAAGCATGGGAGATGTTCAGCCTTAAGAAGGAAGAAAACCCTGGCATGCAATAAACGCGGGTGAACCTTAAACAATCATGATAAGCAAGTGAGCCAACACTGCAGGAGGCTGCTCCTGTCAAGTCCTGGAGCCATCAGTCAGAGAGGCAGGAAGCACGGGAGTCTCGGTTTTGCAACATGGAAAGTGTCCTGTGGCCGGGCGCGGTGGCCGCAGCACAGGGTAAGGGCGCTGCGTGCCACGGGACTGCTCTTCAAATGTTCAAGACAGCGAGTTTCATGTCACGTGTGTCTTACCACAATAGAAATACTGGGATGAAAAACAAAATCAGGAGTGGTGACTATAATGAAGAGATTGTAAAGAATGAAACAAATGAGAGGGTAACTTGGGGCACGGGAAGGACAGGAGATACAGCGGCGGTGGCTACGAGTTTTCCAGAAGTGACAAACGACATCAAGCCATATATCCAATAATCCCAGGGACGCCCCAGCTGCAGGAGTAAAGACAGAGAGAGCCACAGCAAGTGAACGTGGGGGCGCAGAGCCCTGGCGAGGAGGAGTCGCCTGAGAGGAAGAGCTGCGGTCACCATCACCACCCCAGGGAGCTCCGAGCTGACACTCCCGGCAGCCTGGTAGCTGGAGTGCACGTGAAGAAATGATACGCAACGACCCCATGAAGAAATGATACACAAGAACCATATGATGAAATGATACACCAAGCCTTGTGAGTATGCAGAAAATCTACAGAATTAAAGTTCATGACAGCGGTGGCCCATGAACTGTTAACCTGTCCCAGAGGTCACTGCATTTTCCAGGGGGAGGGTGAAGGTATGATGGGGCCTTTGTGAGTGAGTCCAGTCGCATAGTCTGGGCTAATTGCATCAGAGCAGAAACTGTGCTCACACTCCTAACCACGAGGGGGCATGAGAAGGAATGAACACGAGAGAAGGGAATGTAAGACAGGCAGAACAAGGCTGGGACAGGAGGATCCCAGGTTCAGGGCCAGCCTCAGCAACTTAGTGAGATCCTGATCAAAAATAAGATAAAATAGGCAGGACAAATAGCATGCAAAAGATGGTAGATTGAAATACAACTTAACAGTTACATATTACGTGAAAATGAATTAAACGTTCCAGCTTAAGGATAAACTGTCTAAATGTTAGCCAGAGGAAAGCTGGTACCATTATATGGTGATCAGACAGATAGAGCGTAAGGCAGTGCGGTGAGCGGTGAAGAGGGCCACTTCTAGAGATGAAGGACTCTGTACCTGCTGCATCTCAGAGCAAGACCAGGACACAGACAAACAAAAATGGACCAAAGGACATAGGACGCCGAGGACCACAGCAGGACACTCCGACACACCTCTGGTAAATGTGAGTTTGGCTTCAGCAGACTGAAGGAGAAAGTCAGAGAATCATCTTGAGAGTAGAGAGGTATCTCATAAAAGTCAACAGCATCTGTGGTAAAAGTTCTCAGAGAACCTGGGATGTCCGGGAACATTCTTAACCTGATGAATGAAGGGTGACTTCAAAACAACCAAGAGCAAACGCTGGGTTTAATTCGGAGACACAGGACACTTTCTTTCTGAGACCAGGAACAAGACAAGGATTCTGCTGGCACTGTTTCTGTGAGACAAGAAACAACCAGGCAAAGAAACGCGTCAAAAATTAAAATGACTGTCAAGAAGGGGCGGGACAGGCATTAGTTGCCCATGACATGAATGTGAATGTAAAAGTCCAAGAGAAATGCATATGGATAGCTTGTTGGAATCAGTGAGAGATTTTGTGAGGTTGTTGGATGAAGTCCTGTGTAATTCCATACACCAGCAATGGAAGGTGAAATCAAGGAAAAGATACAGTAGTATAAGAAATCAAGTACCTAAGAGTAACGCCAACAAAGACGGGCACGATTTCTGTGCAGTATATTCTCAAACCTTACTGGAAGTGCTAAAGTGGACCTGGAAAAAGTAGGTCTGCACGGCGTTCCTGGAGGCAGGGAAAGGTGGCCGTCGCCTCACATCTGCATATTCAATGCAAGAACAGTAGAAATCCCAGTGTGCGTGTGTGTGTGTGTGTGTGTGTGTGTGTGTATGTGTGTGTGTGTAAAATGTGGCAAAAAATCCTAAATTTTACATGGAAACGCCAAGCCAAGAATAATCAAGACCATCTTGAGAAATCAAGGGGGAAGGATGTGCTCTAAGGACATCAAGACTTCTTTCTTACGGAGCCTCAGGATGCTGGAAGCCCGGGCGCAGGGACAGATACACACGAGAGAGTCCTGAAGCACCTGGCAGCGCGGTGCCTGGGTTTGGCCGTTGGCCCTGCCAGGCGGGCGGCTAGCCTCTCCAACAGGTGCTGGGGCTCTGCTTTTCTTTGAGTGGGAGCCTACAGGACTCTGACCTTGTGCCCTGCTCAGAAATCAGCTCCAGGAGTATCCATGGCCTAGATGCGAACGTCAGGGGTATGGCTGTATAACTCTTGCAGAAATAACACGCAGAACATGAACATGACTTTGGGGTAACGTTTTAAAACAAGGTGCAAAAACTTTCTAACTGTGAAATGAAGACAGGCTTTTACTACAGGTTAAGTGTCCCTTGTCCTAAAGCTTGGAGCCAGATGTGTTTTGGGTTTTGAATTTTTTTCAGATTCTGAAATATTTGCATGTATATGCAGCAGTATCTTGGGGATGGGACCTAAGCGTAAATGTGAAATTTATGTTTTGTGTATATCTTATATATACACAGCCTGAAGGTCATTTTATATTAAGCTTGCTGATTTTGTGTATGGAAGAAAGTTTATGTACACCAAACTGTGTTTGACGTGACCTGTCACATGAGGTTTGCCTGTGGTGTCGCGTCAGTGCTCCACAACTGTAGCCTGGAGCACTTCAGGTTCAGACCTTCAGGTTAGGGGTGCTCAACCTGTAGAGTAAAACTCAGAGCTTCTGGCCATTCAGTGGTAACTGCAAAGACAACAAACCAGGGCGCAGAATGAGAAGAGGTGTCTGTAACGCTTACAATTTGGTTTTATAATCACCTCAATCAACGAGAAAAAACAAATAACTCAGTAGAAAAGAGGGAAGAGACTGGTCACTTCACAAAGGAGAAAACCCAGTGGTAAATGAACTTGCGGGACCTGCTCAGCCTCATCTGCAGTAGAGGAAACCAAGCCGCAACCCCCACGCCAACCCCCACGCCGGCAGGTGTGCTGGCCAGCGCCAGGCGCACGCAGAGCCCAGGACGGGCGTGCCACAACCACAGCCTGGTCTTAGGTAGGCATCACAAATTCGCGCTTGTATGCAAGGGGGTGCACCTCCACGAGTTTCCAGACAGAGGAGTCTATAGCTAGGAACAGCCCCACCTCGAAAAATTAAAAACAGAACTACCATAAGACCCACCCAACAATCCCACATCCAGGCACATAACCAGAGACAGTGAAGTCAGAACCTCACTGAGGCACCCCATTCCCAGGTTCACTCAGCAGCGGGCACCACAGTCAAGATGTAGAGTCAATCTAAGTGTCCACTGGCAGAGGAAGAGAGAAACAGAAACACACACACACACACACACACACACACACACACACACACACACACCAGCCATAAAAAGGAAATCCTGCCATTTGCAACGATATGGATGAACCCAGAGGCATCATGTTAAGTGAAAGAAGCCAGGCACAGTAAGACAAATAGCACAGGCTCCCGCTTACATGAGGGTCTGTAAACGCTGAACTCGCAGAGGCAGAGCGGGAGGAGATGCAGGGACATGCAGGTCAAAGCGTCCGTCCACCCTTTCAGCTGGACAGAAGTGAGTTCTGGGGTCTACTCTGCAGGAGGTAGCTGTATTAACCAAGCAGCACTGTCTGCTTGAGGTTTGCTAAAAGACTAGGTCCTCCCCACAAGCGGTGACTGCCTGTGGTGAAGGCTGTGTTGATTCATTTGATCGTGGACATCATTTCAAAACGTATGCATGTATCAAAGCATCATGTTGTATAACCTGAGTATCGACAATTTTTATTTGTCAGTTACACTTCAGTGAAGCTGGAATTTTAAAAATTAAAACAACAACAGAGCCCGGCATGGTGGCACACGCTTGTAAGCCCAGTACTTGGGGGGTTGAGACAGGAGGATCACAGGTTCTTGGCCAGCCTTAGCTACTTAGTAAGGCCCTCCATAACTGAGTAAGACCCTGTTTTAAAATAAAGAATAAGAAACAGGGCTGGGGATATAGCTCCCAGGTAGAATGCCCCTGCGTTCAATCTCCAGTACTGAAAACAACAACAACAACAACCCCCCCCCCAAAACCAAAATGAACAACAACCCCAAATATCTCCCACTGTAAAACAAAGAAGCACCTCGGAGTCTACTATGGTTGGGGAGCCGCGATCGTGCAAGGGGAAGCCCAAGACACACGCTGGAGGCAGAGGAGGCAGGTGAGGCAGTGCTTCCACGCAGGTGCCCGGCTGCAGCCCAGACAGGAGGGGCTGCCTCGGAGGGCAGTGGGGTGGACCCACTGGGGTTTGCCACCCATCTGCTTGTTCCTACACATTTATGCCAGGGGCCCTTTTCTGCATGTGCTTTGCACACAAGAGTTAAAGGTCAGAGGTCACAGAGAGGCAGGTGCCTCTGGAAGGACGAGCAGCGTTGTGGGCGTGGGGCCACCATGGGGGAGCTCCCTGAGGGTGGGCTGGGGCTGCCAAGGGTGGGGTCTCTGCACTGCCCCTCCCTGCATCCCTTCAAGCTCTTCCTTGAGGGCCCCTGCTGCCTGCTGTCCCCGCCCCACCCCAGCGAATTTCTCTTCCTGCCTTGCAGTGTGAGCCCCGGTGCAGGCCTGTGTGTTGTGTGCAGAGCCTGGAGGTGCAGGAAGGAGGTAGAACAAGCGGGCCCTGTTCCTCTGCCAGGACCACAGGGGAGCAGGCTGTGGGGCCGGCGCTGAGCTCCCGGCGCTGGCAGGCACCGCACCTGGGCAGGAGCCTCCGGACTTCTTCCGCCAGATGAAACCGTGGACTGTTGGTGGGGGAAGGTAGTGAGCGAGGCCCGGCCAGGGAGCCGGGGGCCCAGAGGCAGTCCTCTCCATCTGGCCCTGGGGCTCTTCTACTCAGGGCTGGGCAAAGGCTGCTTCCTGAAGGATGTCAGCTTTGTTACTGTTTTTCTGAGCTTGCGATAGCTCTTTGGGACATGCAGTATAAACAAGGAAAACAAGGAGAAAGGATTAGACTGCATCTCCCTGCCGGATTCGCCGGGAACAGTAGGCGTGGACGCCAGGCAGTCCGAGATGAACCTCGGGTTTAATCCCCAGTCCTGACTTGCAGAGGTGGGGACCTGCCCGCAGGCTGCTCAGCCGCTGGCTCCTTGGAGGCCTGATGTTGAAGTCTGGGTGTTTCCTGGGGTCTAGGGCCTGAACAAGCTGGTAGTGAGGCCTTGCGGCCAGCCCCAGTGCCTAGCCCCATTCAGATGCACCCAGGGGACTGTGAGCCCAGGCTGGGAGGGAGGCTGCTGCACCAGGCACCGGCACCTTCCCAGCCCCCGCCCCCAGCCCTTCCCTGCCACATGGGCGTCCAGCCCTCCCTGGGCCACCTCTTGTCTGCATTGGGGCCGGAGGCTCTTGGGTCAGTTCTGGCATCACCATCTTCCCAGCCAAGGCTGGGTCATGGTCCAGGGCGGGTGACATGAATTCCTGGGACGGTCTCACGCCCTGGCGGCCTGGTGAAGTTTGTGCTGGACAGCCCAGAGAGGCTGTGCGGGGACTGGGGGTACTCTGACCCCAGGCGTGCCCTCTGCTCCCAGGATGCAGTCAGGAGGGCCACGGTCCCCTCTCAGCAGGCTGAGATTCTTGGGGGAGGATTGCTGGTCAGCTGCCTGGGCTCCCTTGGAGGTCAATTTTCGAAGGCCAAGGACGCTGCAGGGACCAGCACTCTGGGCTGGCAGGCCGCCTGGAGAGGCAGCTCAGAGAGGTGGCACTCCCGGCATTCCCAGCTTGGATGAAGCCAGGGAAGCCCAGAAACACCCCAGGGAGCCCCTGTGGCCTGTGCCTGGACCCAGACCCAGGTGAGCTCTGGGCCGGCGGGCCTGTAGGGGGACAGGGTCCCGGTGCGTTCAGAGGCCCCAGGTGTGGCAGAGCAGCGCCCAGCTTCACAAACATCAGATCAGAAAGGGTGGCGCCTCGGCTCCCCGCTGTGACTTCTCTGCCAAGATCCAAACAAGAAAGCCCCGAGGCATTGGCTAAGCTTGTTTTGAAAAATGTAGGCATGCCTTTTATTTCCTGGCAGCTTTCCGGGTGTTAGGATTCCTCCCACAGGCACGGAGGGGCTGGCGTCCAGGCTGCTGAGCCGGCTTCATGACCTGGCCGCTGGGGAGGGGCCGGGCCTCAGGGAGCTGCACCAGCAGCTGCAGAGGGACAGGGCAATCACCTAGGAGCCTTCTAGCGCCCCTGTGAGGGGAGGGGCAGCCTCCAGGGCCAGCCAGGGCTGACCTGAATGGGGGTGAAGCGGAGGGGCTGGGGGTGGAGGGCCGGCCCTGTCTCTGGGCCTCCCTCTGTCTCCTGCAGCAGCTCTTGCCTCTGGCCCTGAGACCAGCACAGGGTGGGGTGCTTTTGACACCTGCTGCACCCCTCTCCCGTCCTGGCCTCGTACACACCTCCTGCACCCCTGGCCAGGTGTCCCTGTAGTCTAATGTTCAGCAGGGACAGAGCTCAGCTCCCCAAGGTCCATCTTACTGGGCACCCTCACCGCCGGCTGCTGCGCCCTCGGCTTGGCCCTGCCTTAGATGGGGGGTGGGGGCTCCCCACCATCACCCTGCAGCTCTGCAGCAGCCGCAGCCACAGGCAGACTCCAGGCTATGCCGGCATGCCCTGTGTTCCTCACCCGCCAGCTAGACACGTGGGGACAGGGCCACTCCTCCGGACCCCATCCAGGCCTTGTCCTCAGGGCTCTCCAGAGCAGGTGGCAGGAAATGCTGCAGCCCAGGTCAGGGGCCCGGGGGCTGCATGGGACCCTCAGCGAGCCCCTGGACCAGCTCAGAGGGCATGAGGAGCGGCAGCCTCTCTTGTGGAGGCTTAGGGTCAGGGGCCTGTGCCCACCGCCCCATCCCCACTCCTCCTACTCAAGACCTGCTCACAGAATCCAGGGAGACCCGAGCACGCGCTGGGTGCCAGGCACCGGGGAATAGAGCAGTAGCTGTATGCAGTAGGTGCTTAATAAATGACACCTGTCTGGCTGAGTGAAGAACTTGTCCTGCTTTGTAAAGACTCAAGGGTGTGAGGCTTTGAGCCTGGGGACCATGGTGGGGCCCCCTGCCTGCCTGGTGTAGATGTGCATGGTGGGGGCCCTGCACTAAGGTGCTGGAGGGAGGTCGCCGAACCACAGCATGGTTAATTCCAGAGAGGCTGATGCCGGTGCACCAGTCAACAGCTAGTGATTTGTTAAGCTGCTTCCAGCGCAGCCCTAGAGAAGAATGTTATTCATAGTTAAAATGCATGGTGCCAGCCAGGCGCAGTGGCGTATACCTGTAATATCAGTACTTGGGAGGCTGAGACAGGAGGATTGCATGTTCCAGGCCAGCCTGGGCAACTTAGTGAGACTCTCAGAAACCTAGTAAGACCTTGTTTCAAATTTTTAAAAAGCCGGACATGGTGATGTACCCCAGTATTCCTAGTACTTGGGAGGCTGAGACAGGAAGATTGCAGGTTTGAGGCCAGCCTCAGCAATTTAGCAAGATGCTGTTTCAAAATAAAAACTAAAAAGGGTTAGGGGTATAGCTTGGAGGCATAATGCCCCTTGTTTAATTCTCAGTATAAAAAAAAATAAACTAAAAAGGGTTGGGGGTATAGCTTGGAGGCATAATGCCCCTTGTTTAATTCTCAGTATAAAAATAGATAAATAAACTAAAAAGGGTTGAGGGTGTAGCCCAGAGGTAGAAATGCCTCAGGTTCAATCTTTAGGGAAAACAAAAACAAAAACAAAAAACCACAGCTCCACAACAAATTTAAGGCATGGTCTAACACCGAAAGAAACCTGTAAAAATAGAAATCTGCTTGGGATGACAACCCCAAGTTAGTTCAATAAAGCTCTAAATAGCCCGAAAACAAGCTATTTAGAAAGAAAGCTATTCACAGTTGTACTGTGGGTGGTGGAATTATGGATGTGACATCCCAGAGGTCAGGAAATGAGTAACAAATATTTACTGAGCACCTCCTAGGAGCTGGCGCTGGTCTGGAGGCACAGTGGACAGACAGACAGACAAAACTGATCCTACCACTAGAAGGGAGCCGTGCCGCCGCTCCTGGGAGCCGGGGTCAGCGAGGTGCCAGGAGTCAAGGGTCGGGCAGGAGCCTCGGCGAGGGCCACCATGGCCGGTCTGCAGGGACGCCCCCAGCAAGCTGGTCACTTGCATGCCCGGAAGTCTTGCTTCATACAGCCACCAGCAGCTGAGGAGCGGGGTCACATGAGCAGCCCCAGCTGGCCAGGCACGTGACTCGGTGCTGGGGGCAGTGTAGACATGGTAGAGGGGAGGTGGTCAGGAGGCCTATGGACTCCCTAGGGCCTTTCATTTTGGTAACGTTAAGTGATGTCATGTTTCGGGGGGACCTGGAGAAGCTTCTGTGGGGGAGCTCTTACCCACCCACCGATTGCTAGTGCTGTGCTCCGTTTGCTTTCTCTCTCCCCACTCAATGACTAGATATGCATTTCCCCTGAGCCACTTTAGAGTAAGTTGCAAACAAGAGGAGCCTTCACCCCAAACATTTTATTGTGTATTTCCCACAAACAAGGACATTTTCTCGTGTAAGCATATACAAACACTGAAATCAGGAGATTTAACACTGATGCAGTGTTAATAATACTACTCTGCCCCTCATTTCTATGTTTAGTAATTTATTTACTTGTACCATTATGAATGCATGGATGCCTCCTTTATTTAGCAGATTAAAATCTGTTACTTAATTTTTTTGTGGTACTGGGGATGGAACCCAGAGGCCTTCTACCTCTGGGCTACACTCCCAGACCTATTTTATTTTTATTTTTTTGGAAGCAGGGTCTCACTAAGTTGCTGAGAGCCTCACTAAATTGCTGAGGCTAGCTTTGATGCCTGCGATTCTCCTGTCTCAGCCTCCCAAATACTGGGATTACAAGCGTGCACCACCATGCCCAGCATCATTATTCATGTTAATGGTCAAATTGTTCAGACATGGCCAGTAGGAGCCCCTTCCAGTGACCTCTGTGTCCTGACACATCTCCATCCTCCTCTAAGTTCTTCCTCAGTTTATGGCACAAGATGCATTTTTCCTGACACAAACTGGATCTCCAATGAGCCTTGTTCTTTCCAGGGGCTACTGGTGGTTAGAAACCAAGATCTGAGTGTTGGAGGTGCTCATTGGGTGTTATTGCTTCCGTTTCTTTCAGTGGGCAGAGCTAGGAAACACAGTCATATGCCACTTAATGACAGGGATACATCCTGAGAAACGCATCATTAAGGCAATTCTGCCAACCGGCAAACATTACAGAGTGCACTTACAATGCCTAGACGGCATGGACCAACCATCTGGCACGGCCTCTTGATGCAAGCAAGACACACAGGCAGCACCTGATGCGTCCTGCCAGCCTAAGACGGCATATTGTTTCAAAAAAGTAGACTGGGTACAGCTAAAATAACAGAAGTAAGTATAGTGTGTATAGTAAATATATACACCAGTAACAGTCGTTTATATCGTTATCAAGTACTATTGCTGTACATAATTGTGTGTCACCCTTTGAGTGTGCGGTGCTGGAGACTGAACCCCGGGTCTCACACACTAGGCAAGTGCTCTACCACTGAAGTACGTCCCCGGCCCCCAGTGTGCTGTACTTTTATATGACTAGCAATGCAGGAGGCTTTTACACCCGCATCACCACAAACACATGAGTAACACGCTGCACTGTGATGTTATGATGGCTTTGACATTGGAAAGTTTTTGGCTCCATTGTAGTCTTATGTGACCACCATGGTAGTGTGATCAGTCATTGACCAAAACATTGTTATGGGAGGCATATACACATATACACATACATATGTACCTATGTCTAAATCCACCTATCATAGCTGGGCGTGGTGGCATACACTTGTAATCCCAGTACTTGGGAGGCTGAGACAGGAGGATCACAGGTTCAGGGACAGCCTCAGCAAGTAGTGAGACCCTGTTTCAAAATAAAAATAAAATAGGGCTGGGGTGTAGCTTAGAGGTAGAATGCCCTTGGGCTCAATCCCCAGTACCAAAATAAATGAATCCACCTATCATAGCATACATGCATACATACATACATACATACATACACACAGGTGACCTGAGAATATATTAATAGGTCCAATTCCAGCCCAACACAAAATCGCTGGTTTCATTTTGTGCTTCCTCTTTTCCATATCTGCAATTCTCATCTTCAACAGTGAGCTTCATATCGTTCTCAATCTGTTTACTCATTCACTCAGTAGCTTCAGAATTGCCAACCATACCACTGTGAAAAACTAGGCTAAACTTCAAATTTAATATCTGTTTACCATCCTTTTTACTACTTTGCAGGTATATAGTCAAAGTATTGTATTTAAAGTACTTGCTAAAGGTAGTAAATAATATTAAAACCAGTCATAAATATTAAAATATGTTCAGGATATAAAAGAAAACATCAACACGAGGAGTAAAGAAATGAAAGATGCAGAAAAGATCCAAATAGAACTTCTATAATTAAAAAAATTGAGATGAAAACACACTGAATGAGATTGATAGAATGTTAGACACTGCAAAAGAAAGAACCTGTGAATTTAAAGACATAATAATAGAAATATTCAAAATGAACGACCCAGAGAGAAAAAATGAACAAATTTGCAATGAGTTCTTGAAGAATTATTTTTAGTTTGATGTACACACATGTTGAGTCTTCAAATGAGAGGGGAATAAGAGAAAAAATGTTTGAAGGTGGCGGAGAATTTTTAAAAATTTCGTAACTATGCACCCACAAATCATGAACCCAAGCAGAAGAAATATAAAAACACTACAACAATGCACTTAAAATTCAAATTGCTGAAAAGGAGTGATAAACAGAAAAATTGTGAGAGCAGACACATTATGCACAGAGACTGACAGTAGACTTCTCATGAGGGACTATGCAACTCTGAAGACAATGGAGCAACGTCTTTACCAAACTGGAAACAAACAACAACAACAAAAATGAAAACAAATCCTAAAACCACACAGTCAACTTAGAGTTCTACACCCATCCAGCAGAAATATCCTTCAAAAATAGAGGTAAATAAAGAATTTTTGGGTAATCTATTCCCAGGAGGTCTATACAGAGACAATTAAGAAAATCCTTCAAGCAGAAGAATAATTATTTTATGGAAATCTGGATCTACTCAAGGAGACAGAACATGGCAACTATGGAAGTAAATATAAAAGAATTTCTAATTTTTAAATCTTTTTAGATAATTTTTCACAGTATTTTTATTTTTGCAGTACTGGGGATTGAACCCAGGGGCATTCTACCTCCAAGCTACACCCCCAGCCCTATTTTTATTCTTTATTTTGAAACAGGATCTTACTAGGTTGCGGAGGGCCTCACTAAGTAGCTGAGGCTGGCTGCGAACCTGTGATCCTCCCATCTCAGTCTCCCAAGAACCAGGATTACAAGCGTGTGCCACCACACAGTAAAAATATTAACAGTGTATTATGGGGTTCATATGTAAATAAATTTATTGCACCAGCATGAAGAACAGAAGAGGGTACAGATGTTTACTATTTGAAGGAGTATACTATTATTTGAAAGTAGATGATTTGAAGTTAAAAATGCATTTAACTAGAACACCTAGAGCATTCATTAAAAAGTAAAACAAAGAGGTATACTATTAAGCCAATAGTAGAGATAATATGAAATCATTAAAAAAATTCCAAAGAAGGAAACGGAACACAGATATGAAAAATAAGATGGTAGTTTGAAACTCAACCATATTTATAGTCACACTAAATGTAAATGGACTAAAGATCCCAATTAGAAAGAAAAGTTGCCAGATTGGGTAAACAAAGATCTAATGTCATAGTTTTTACGCCCTTACCAGAAAGAATCAAGGCCACCATCATCAAAGGTAGGTTCTGCTGAGGATTTTACCGGGAATCAGAATAAGAAGTCATATCTGCCCGACACTGGCTGTAGTCAAACAAGTGTTGCACCCACCAGACACACATCCCTTCTTTCACGATCTCTCTTGGAGCTGGGAGATTCTTTCTGCCTCTGTCTCTGTCTCTCTCTCACCAGGTAGAGGCCCGCAGACACAGGGGAAGAAATCATTGCTCGCTCTGCACAGGTGGGTAATTGAGGCTCATGGAGGCAATGCCTGGGCAAAGGTCACAAGCTGGCTGTGGAATGATGACACACCCGGGCCCGGTGTCCCAGGGGGACAGGGCAGAGTCCATGCTCTCAGAGTGCGAAGGTCAGTACAGGCTGAGCAAATGGGTGTAGCCCAAGCTGCATCCCATGGAGCTGAGAACTGAGGTGCTGGTCAGCAAGAGTTCAAGGTCGAGTTGACCGTCAACACTCCTTCTTGCCTGCAGGCTTTGCAGGGACACTGCCTATCCCTGACCCCCACTCAGGGGGGTCTTGGACTGGCCCCCAAGTTTCCCAAAGGACAGAAGGTCAGAGAGTATCACAGTGTGTGAAGGTGTAGCACGGCAGAGGAACCCTAGGGGGATGGGTGTACAGGACTTTCCAAGGGCCCCTCCAGCACCCTGTTCACCCCATTACAGGTACCCAGCACCCTAATGGACACTCCTTTCCCCCAACAATGAAGGAGCAGAGGTTGAGGAGAGGCCATAGCTGGGGCTCCTGATGCTAAACAAGCAGATCATCTATGTGGCCCTCAAGACCCTCCCCTGGCTCCAGGGAGAAGCCTCACTGCCCACATCCACCTGAGGGGGCCACTCCACTCCACAGGTCCACCCTTACCCAGAACCTGGCAGTAGGGTTCCCACTGGGCAGGATGGTGGCAGTACTACACCCCACGGCACCATCGTGTCTGTGTTCAGAACCTCATAAGAAAATGTACTCTCAACAATTCCAGAGCCCGACACTGCCACACACAGCTACCGTGACGTGAGAAAGAAGCAAACGATGGGTCTAGGTGGGGGCCGCCTCCCTCGAGGCAGAGCCAGGACGGCACCTGTGTGCTGCTGTTAATGACCACTCAGGAGCTCAGCCCTTGTGCAGGACACTTCTGCTCTGCACTGTGATGGTGGCAGGGCAGAGGGACAAGGCGCTCGCCCTTCCATCTGCTCATCCCCACCGGAGCCTGCCTGTGGCCAAGACACGGGGGCGGAGGGGAGCACAGGCCACCTGCAGGCCCTTCTTCTGCTAATACAGTGCTCAGGCTGGGAGCTGCTGGAGCCTCACTCTGGGGCAGGGTCCTCTCTGCCTGGGGGGGCCTGGGAATTCCACTCAGCGCCCCCTTGCTCTGCAGTAAGTGCCTCCCTTCTCTCTAACCTGTCTGCATAGCTTGTACCCGCCCTCCCTGAGCACAGAACCCTCCTGGCTAGTTGAGGCCAGGTGTCCTGCACATGGCTCCCTGGAGAATTCTCTCTTCCTGAACAAACAGAAAGGTGAAGCGTACTGTGCACACTCTGTCCACATCGGCAAGTGTTTTCCAAATAATAGCTGCGTTTCAGGAAAAAGCTCTTAGGGAGATACGTATTTTTGCTAGCAGCCAGACGTTCATTTCTGAAGAGATCGTTTGTTTTGCTAGAGATCTTCCACTTTGGAACAGTGTCTCCCGTCGTTTGGGCAAGGGCAGCTGTTTTTGGCCAGGCTGTGAAGAGGGTCAACTGTTTTAACAGTATTTTCACCTGTGACTCTGCGTGGGAAAGTTGAGCCCAGCCCAAACACTTACGGAACATTCTACAGAGTTCTGTTAGGATGGCACCCGCCCGGGTTTTCCTATTCCTAAGGTGTGCAGGCCTCTTCTGGTCCCACCCTCGTCGTACTTCCAGGAGTCCACCCTGCTTCTCTGTTGAGGCCTGGCCAAGAGGGACTTTTAGGGGTGGCATTTACAGAGAAAGGGTGACGCCCCCACTGGCACATCGCCAGACACTGCCACCAAGGTGGGGGCCTTCTTGGGTGGGCAGGGAGAAGGCAGTCCCCAGGCTGCAGTGGACCTTGTGGTGGGTGGTGCGGACGTTGCTGCAGGCTGCGGGGGTGCAGGGGTATGGAGGACAGGCCCATGGAGGGGTGGACAGGACAGTGTAGATGTGGCTGGTGGGGTAACGGTGGTGGGTAGAAGGGGCAGTGGCGGTGGAGGAGGTGACTGCAGCTGGTGTTACTGGTGGCAGTGCTGCAGGGGAGGTGACAGCACTCGTGAGGACACTGTTGGTGGTGACAGTGGTGAATGGGACAGAAGTTGTGGTTGGTGTGATGGTATTGGGCTAACTGGATCAGGCTGGCCCAGCAGGCTTTGGACACAATTTGGGCAATTCAGGCGACCTCTGGGTGCCTGTATGCTGAGGCCCCTCACCGAGTTTCATCCCCTGGGGTGGCCCACAAGTGGCTGGCCCAGGGTCCTGGGAGCTTGGAGACAGAACTACCACCCCAGCCTTGCCCTTCAGCTGGGGTGGACCCTGCCCTCCACATCTGGCCCCAGAGGCGGAGGAGTCCACTGCAGGGCTAGAGCGGGGTGGCCAGCCCCCAGACCCAGGAGCAGAGGGAGGGGGTTCAGGAGCTCCCTCTCCGGAGCCTTCCACTCTGCTGCCAGCTGCCAGCCCTGCCCACGAGGGTCCGCCAAGAAGCCAGCGCTGCAGGAGTGCCCCTGGGGAATAGCCTTCAGTGTCAACCGGGGCGGGGCTGAAGTGGCCCGGAGAGGGGCTGAGACCTTTGCAAGCTGAGTGCCCCCTCGGGAAACTGAGGCCAGAGGCCACGTACCTGCGGACACGTCGCTGTCCGCGAAGGCACCAGCGCAGGCTGCGGAAGCCCCAGCGGGGCTGGGCAGCGGCAGGGGCGCGCCACGCTAGGCTGGCTGTCGCCAAGGTGGCCCGGTTGCTGCTCGCCCCGCCCTGCCCGCGCCTCTCCCACGGCCGCTGTCCGGCCTTGGCCGCCGGAGGGAGGAAGCGCTGTCCTCATTCCACCTCTGGCCGCCTTGGTGCCAAGTGGCTGGCGGCGGCGGCGAGAGCGGGAGCCGGCGGGCAGCACGGGGCGCAGCGCCCTCTCGGGTGCCCCCGCGAGCTTGGGGGGGTTACTCACATAGAGTCCAGAGTGCTCGGCTCCGAAGAACGGGAAGGGCACGGAGAGCGGCCGCAGCCCCGAGCCGCCGTCGTCCTGCTTGGGGGTGACGGCGTCGCCGTGCTCCGTGCCGAACGGGTAGAAATCAGCAAGGGCCACCGCGCTGCGCACTCCGCGCGCCCCGAGCCCCAGGGCCGCGGCCAGCAGCAGCGCCCAGGCGGCGCCGGGCCGCATCGCCGGGGTCTGCGGGGGGGGGGGGCACGCGGTCCTGAGCAGATGGCCGCACAGGGACCGGGCGGCGGCCGCAGGGACTGACCGCTCAGTCTGCGGGCTCCGCACCCCGCGCCCGGCTCGGCCGTGCGGCGCTCTCGCTGCGGCTCTGCGAAAGCGCCCGGTGGGACAGCGGTCAGGTCCGCCCGCCCCTCGGCCCCGCCTTAAATAGCCGCCCCCCCTCCGCGGGCACTCGGGTGGGCGGGGCGGGGCGGGGCGATGCAAATCAGGGGCTCTTAAAGCACCAGGCCCTGCGGGAGCGCGCGGGAGTGCCGGGGACCCCGCCCCTGGGCGCTCAAAGGAGTGGGGGTGGTCGGCTTCCCTGCGAAGCCCAGCCCATAGCCTTGCGCCACAGGGCTGTCCTGGCCCGGGCACCACAAGGCGTGGGTAGGCGGGTGTGCAGCCTAGGGCAGAGCGTCCCCTTCCTCCCGGGTTCCAGCCTCCAGCCTGGGGCCCGCGCAGAGGAAGCCGAGCCTGGACCTACAAAGCAGTTGTGGGGCAGACCCTGATCCCTAAGGCCTGCGGGAGATGTGGGGCCTGGGGGACAGGCTTCCTGGGTACTCCCGGGCTCTGTCCAGCCAGTGCCCTGGGTCGGTGCCCTGCTGGAGCACCAGTCAGCAAACCTGCAGAGGAGCCCTGGACAGCACTGTGCTGCCTCTCCCCAGCCCCAGCCCGGGAAGCGCTCTCTGGTGGCAAGGCCAAGCCGGCCCTGCAGTCTGGCTTCCTGCAAGGATGAGCCCTGGGCCTGCACACTTCAAGACAGTTAACAGTCTCCCAACCGCATAACCCCGTCAGGGGAAGTTTTCTGATGGGTTCAGGGACCCATTGCAGCAAGAAAATGCCTGGGTAGACGGCTGGGAAGGGCAGACCTTGCATGGGGGAGACATCAGGCCTTGGGGGCCGGAGGGAGCAGGACACCTGCTCTCACAATGTGGGTCCAGGGTCCCCTGCCTCTGGCTTTGCCACGCCTCCCCTGCCTCTTGGGCTGCTCCCTGGGGCATGACTGTGAGTGTCCGTTCTTCCTCTGGTGGTCCAATCTGTTCCACCTGTGTCCCTGGGCTACTGCAAAGACCGACTGACTGGGCCTCAGTCCCCAGAATTCCGTCTGCTCTTAGATCCTGGCTTGGGGTGACAGGTGGCTGCAAGCCAAGCCTGGGCCCCCCAAGGACCAGAGTGCACCTCTCATAGGCAAGCAGAGAAGGCTGGGCAGTGACAGCAGCCACTTCAAAGGTGGTGGTTTTGTTTGGCTCCGTGGTTTTCTGCATTCCCTAAAATGTCTCCAATGAGCACATGCTGGGGGCAAGGAATGACCAGGAGCATCGCACGCCGTTTTTAAGAACAGCAGAGGGGTTCTCTGTGTGTCACGCTGGGGGTTCCTATCACACAGGTCCTGGCTTGGAGGCTCCCCACTCATGGTTCCAACCCTTTGGCAAGACTATAGGACTTGAGGAGGTGCCCAGGTGAGACTTCCCTGCACTGGTGCAGACAGGAACGCCTCTTCACAATACCTGGCTTGCCTTGCCTTCTCCGCCTGCACGATACAGCAGTCCCGCCCTGGGCCGAGGCTCCTGCTTTGAGGACCCCCCTCCCCGCCCCCAGGATAGCCCAGGACTGTGGTGTGCTTGTCAGGTCAGGATGTAGTCCCTGCAGGCAGAGGTGCCAGGAGGCCTGGTCACCCTGGTGGGGACCCAGCGGGGTATGTTTTTCCATCTGTCTTTTTTCTGTGAAAACCTGGCAGCCTCTGCCCTCTCTGAAGTGGCCGCGGGGCCCTGGTCTCCTTAGAAGGGCAGGAGGCGGCTTGGGCCCAGGGGGCACGCACTGTTCTCATCACATGGAGCTCTGCTCCAGGGCCTGGCCCAGGGCGGACAGCCACCCTTCAGAGCTGCTGCCTTCTCCTGAGCACCTGCCTTGGGGGCCTGGGACGCCCGTTTCTGGGCTGGGTTTCCGTCTACCTGGGGATCTCTGGAGCTAGGTTTGTCCCAGGGCCCAGCACCAAGTGGAAGACGGTTCCTCAAGCGTGGTGGAGTGGTGGGCTTGACCAGTGGACTGGTGAAATCCCCTGAGCAGCTTTGTGGGATCTCCGCATCCCCCATTTTGGAGCAGAAGCCATGGGTGGGACTGGTAGCAGACCCCACCCTCCTATCTTGGACGCTGGAGTGGCCAAGCTGACCGGAACCACCAGCTTTACTGACCACCCCCACACCTGGCTCTATGCAGACTCTCAGCTGGGCCTGGGAGACTGGGGGTTAACAAGCCCCCACCACTGCTGGGCATTACATTTCATTAAAAAAAAAAAAAAAAAAAAAAAAAAAAAAAAAAAAAAAAAAAAAAA
>PVLC010001332.1:8445-41622 GCA_004027655.1 Graphiurus murinus | reverse complement strand
GGCTAGAAACCCGAGCCTCCCAAGAGGCCTGTGACACTTTAATTTAGGGCCTGTTGTGTGTGTGTGTGTGTGTGTGTGTGTGTGTGTGTGTGTGCAGTTCAGATGGGGAATCCTGGGAGTATCCTCAGGATGTCCGAGGATGTGGGGTCCTCGAAGGTCAGGGTCACTGTCCCCCACCTGCACCTAGAGGCGGTACCTGGTCAGCTGGTCCCACGGGGCAGGCCAGCGGCTGCAGCTCAACTCCACTTTCTCCGCTCGCCTCCCAGAGGTAGAGGTCCGTCTTGGAGCAGCTGGTCCCACCATGTGGGCATACCCCAAAGCCCCGGCCTCAGTAAACACCCACCTGGTCCAGGAAGAGGCTGAGGAGCCCCAGAGTCCCGGGCGGGGGTGGGGGACAGGCAGGGCCCAGTCACCTGGTCATGTCCCTGTGAGGCTGGCTGGCCCCTGGGTGCAGCTGGTCATGGAGGCAGAGGGGGGAGGGGCTGTAGAGCCTGGCCACTCCTGCTGCACTCGGAGCCCACGGGCCCGACACCCACGCATCCCTGGTGGGGGGCCGTGATTAGATGGGTCAGCGTGTACATCTGGAGGCGGCCCCTGTTGTCTTATTTAGAGGAACTAGGGAGGAATTGGCAATGCTGTAGAGGTGGGTCCAGACCAGGGCTCTCTCTGAGTGTCCACGATTGCTCCCTCTGTCCACTGGAGGGGGTCAGCCCGGGAGGCCACACGGGGCGAGGGGGTGCAGGACTGTCCAATGCAAACACACGTGACTCCTGCCTCAGCCCCCATAGGAGAGCCCTGTCTGAAGCTTTTGAGGCATCTTAACAACACAGGGGAAACTAATGACATCGTGTCAAGTTAAAACTTTGAAAAACAGTATTCCAAGTCGCATGTGTGGTGTGACCTCCACCGAGCTCGAGTGGGCTGGTCCTTATCTCAGGGTCTCTGTGGGTCACACATTAATAAGGGGTGGTGGTTATGTTCTTTATGTTTCTCTGTTTTTATATTATTATTGTTGTTGTTATTATTTGAAATTGCAGTCCAGTTACAGAACGAGGTTTCGGTCAGGCATGGACCACGCATAGGACGGTGCTCCCAGGAGACTATCTCCTAGGACAAGAGCGCTGTCTTGGCTGGTGGGGTGTACTCTGTGACACTCTGCAGTGGCAAAATTGCCTAGTGACTCATTTCTCAGAACATATCCGGTCCTTAGGCAGCACATGATCCATTTGAACAAATAAGAATGTTCTGGGAGCCCAAGGAGGCAGAGCACGCTGGCTCCGGCCAGCCCCTTTCCTGCCCCAGCCATGTCCAGGGGAGCCTTGCCTCCTTTCCAGGGGTGCTGGCCACCTTTGGGGGTGACACTTGAATTCCCAGGGTGGCCCCTTTTCCTGGCTCTGGCCTGAACCCCCCTCCACCCTCTGCCTGCGCCCTCCTGCTGGAGACTGCAGCACACCGAGCTTGGGTGGGCTGGTCCTTGTCTCAGGGCCTCTGAGACGCCTGAGAAGGTCGTCACCCCCAAGCCCCAGCTCTCGGCCAGAGGCTGGATGGGACCCTCACCACCCCCACATGTCTCAGTCCCCTGGCGGGGGTCACAAGGGCAGTGACACTGTGGGGATTTTGTGTTCTGTCACACAGGACCTGGGTCATCGCCTGGTTCTCGTCCGTGTGTCTTGGGAGACATGTCCGCCCTGCTGACCTCTGGTGCGGTGGAGAGGCAGCGGCCAGTCTGTGGAGACCTCTGGCCACCTGAGGATCTGGGCATGGGGGCCCGGGGCCCAGACACACACGTGACTCCAGGCTCCAGGAGGGCCCCTGGGCGAATCCCCTGCGGCGACCAGGCCTCCGAGTCCCTGAAGATGTCCAGGGAGCTGTCCAAGGCTGCACAGCTGCGGGCCTGGGCCAGGACCCTCGGGCTTCCCAGGGGCCGGGCCTCGGGGTCTGGCCCAGCCAGGGGACACAGCTGTAGGGCCTTGCCGTGTTCTAGGGCAGGGCTGGGCGGAGGCTGGTGGCCGCGGGGCCTCACAGTCCTCCCTCTTGGCCTCTGGGGAGCACCATGGTCCAGCACCCCTCTGGCACGTTCTGGAAGCCCCCCCCAGCCCCCCTCCCTTGGCCTTGCCTCCAGAGGGGCCACCTCTGTCCTCTGGTTTTCGGGACTGGCTGTCACCCTGCAGGGCGAGGTGAGGCCAAGCAGCTGGGTCCCGGGCTGCCGAGCCCTGGGCTAAACCCACCTCCCACCATGGTTCTGTCTGTGGTCTCAGTCCGGAACCAAGGTTCCTTACCCACAAACCAGGTGCCCCAAAGACCCTGTGCAGCTCCTCCAAACCCTGCGTCGTAATCTTTAGACTCCGACGCCCAGGCCCACGCACTGCTGGAAAGGGTCAGGAAAATGCTTGTGCTGCCGTTAGAGAAAGCTTCTTTTCCTGAATATATCCCTTTATGTTAAGTAAGACAGGTGCCGCCAGTGCTGATTTCATTATTTATTAAAATATGAAAATCTGAGAGGCTTCCCGGCACCCCGAGCCTTCCCCACAAGGACAGGGCAGGGGAGGACCCCAAATCGCCAGTGGGCCGGCTGGTCACACCACAGTGGCTCCTGTTGGTGCAGAGAAGCCCCCCAGGCCCTCAGGACTGGGGTGGGCCCCTGTGGGCGGGGACTTCAGTCCCATCCTGGTCAAGGCACCCAGGGAGCTCTGGGACAGGCATGGAGAGGAAGGTTGCACCCTGGGGACACACGGGGCCCCTGTCCAGGGCCCAGCCCACCCCCCGCCCCTCTCTTAGTCATTCTGCAGGGCTGCAGTGTGGAGCCCCACAAGGAAGCTGCAGACCTGGGTGGGGAGGGGGCAAGTGTGTGCTATTAAATGCCAGGTGCTAGGCACCAGCTGCGGTCTCCCAGCTCCTCCCCTGGGCTCGCTGTGGCCTGTACGTGGCCACTGCAGGTGGCCACAGCACATCAGAACACTATGCTACCAGTAGCTGCCCCTTTCCCCAGAGCAGCTGCTGCTGCTGGGTCTCTGTGCTCTTTCCCTCAGAGCCTGGGCCGAACTTCAGGATCCTTCTTAACACGGCCATCAGCTACCAGGCAGAGTGGGTAGAGGAAGCCTATCCCCACCTCTCTAGCCACTGGCTTGGTGGGATTTACAACGTGTGGCCATTCCGTTACAAAATCCAACCAGATAATGAGGTCTGATAGGCCGGCCTATTTCAAGCGCAGAGTGATCTGCTTCACATCTGGGTCCTTGCCGCCCCACGCCACAGGGGTTGCAGGAGGCCCAAGGTAGGCGCCACGCCCACAGGGACAGCCCGTCCCCGCTGTGCACGCAGGAGTCGCCGGGCTGCCTCCGGTCCCAGAGATATCAGAAACACGCTACTGCAACACCAGGGAGGTCATTAGAAGAGACAGACAGGTCGCTCTGACCAGCACTAATGGGGCAACCGAAAGCCAACAGGTGACCCAGCGGCCCACCCAAGATGGTGGCCTCGGCCTCGTCAGGATCATCCCAGCATTCCCAGGCTCTGGGGCAACTTCCGATTTCCCACTGCCATGCCGGTGGTGGCCGGTGAGTCACGGGACTTGGATCTGAGTCACTTCCAGCGACCTGCCGCGGGACGGGCCTGCAGTCCTGGACTCGGGAGCGTTGAGGCCTCCGGACGACGGGGAGGGGCTGGCCGCGCAGGACATTGTGTTTTTGGCTCTGGGCAGGGAAATGTTCCCACGTGTTTCCCCATGTTTACAGAGCTGACACAGGGCGGGATGCAGCTGTGGCCGAGGAAGCCCGCGGCTCCAGGACCGCACGTCCCGGGAACAGCCAGGGCCACTCCTGGTAGAGGCTGAGGAGGCTGCGTCTGACCCTCTGCAGTGACGGGCAGCAGGGTCCAGCCCAGCCAGAGGCCGGGGCCCACGGGAGGGAGGCTGCTGCTGTCGTGGGAGCCCGGGGACTGGCAGAGAGCGTTGGCAGCGGCTCCGTGCTGCGCCTGTGCCCGCATCACACACGCCCTGTTTGGCTTGGCGGGGCCGTGCAGAGCTCACGACACCCATTTTCCCGGCAGCCTGGGGCCCTGGGCACTGCCTGGAGCCGCTGCCCTGGCCGGCGTGCGGCAGGACTCAGGGCCTGGACTCGAAGGCCAGGCCAGGCCAGGTCTGTCGCTGCCGCCGCACTTCCTGGTCCAGCTGCTCCTTCAGGCTGACCACCTGCAGACAGGCAAGGGCCTGGTCAGGAGGGAGGGCATGCGGGCTCTGCCAGGGAGGGCCAGGAGGCCACAGTTCGTGGCTCCTGAGGGGAGGAGGACAGCGTGGAGGAGAAATGCCAGGCGGCCCTGCAGACAGAGGGTGAGCCCCACCCCAACATGGATGCCATCCACGGGCATCCTGGGACAGATGAAACTGCCTGCCTCAGTGGACCGCCTGCCTGCAGCGGAGGCCCAGAGAGAGCACGCAGAGTGGCAGGGGGCTAAGGGTCGCTTTGCTCATAAATGGAGCAGATATGGCCGGAGGGCCAGGGACGCTGACTTGGGGAGGGCACGGGGCAGTGGCTCCACCTCTTCAGGCTGGGGTTTCCTCCACTGTAAAGGAGGGTTTGGACCAGAGGGCTCGAAGGTCCTGCAGCTCCAGGCTCCGCGGCTGGCACGTCAGCCTTGGCCGGCGGGGCGTGAGTAACCTGGACAGGCCCTGTGCAAGACTCGGCCACAGGCCCAAGGCCGCTGTTCTCTGGAGGACAGGCTCAGCCCCTCGCACAGTGACTGCCCAGCCTTTGAGCCACCTCTGCCAGGGGCGTCCTCACCACCTGCCTGGCAGATAGGTCACTCGGGCTCAGAGCCAGTGCCTCACCCTCAGTGTGTGTGTGGGGGGTAAGCCGGGGCTCTGTGCCCTCCAGGAGGCCATTTGGGGCCCCGTAGGGTGCTGTTGGGGTGCATCCCCCCATCCCTTACTCTGCCTCCCCCCCGGGGGGGGGCGCTGGGGTCCCACCTGCTCCTCCAGCACCTTGGCCCGTCGCTGGTGGGTCTGCTCTCGGGACCCCAGGGTCTCTGTGGCCTGCAGCTGGGCCTCCTGAAACCTCCTGGCCTCTGCAGTCAGGTCTTGCCGGTGCTGGACAGCTGTCTTGCGGAACTGCTGGGTGTGGGCCTGCTCCAGTTCAGCCATCTGGGCCTGGTGCAGGAATGAGGGAAGCTGCCTCCATCGGCTCCCCCAGGGGCCGCCTGGGCCTAAGGGGGCGCCCGTCCTACCCCCAGCCCAAGGTTCCTTTGCTGACACCCCCCCCCCCTGCTGGGGAGCTGGCCCTGGCCCAGGCCCAGCTGCAGACCCGGGCGTAGCACACACACTCAGCCTGGCTCTGGGGTCCAAGCCGCCTGCTCAGGGCTTTGCTGGGCTGGAGCCCAAGCTGCAGGCCTCCGGGGTGGTCTGGAATGTGTTCCCCAGGGCCAGGCGGGGGTCCTGAGGGCGCAGAAGGTTGGGGCTTGCCCATCCCCCATCCAGGGTCTCGCCTGGGATGGGGTGACCGTGTGGGATGGGGTGCTGGGGCTTCTGAGAAGCACACAGGGTCGTTGTGTGTGCCCCCCCTCCCCCAGGCCTGTCCAGGGTCTCCGATGTCCGTCCTGCTACTCTGCAGAGCCAGGCCTGGCTCCCAAGACTCCCCGGCGGTCCCACCGCTCCCAGGGGACTTCGGTGTCTCAGGAGGGCAGCGGCCCTGGAGAGAGCCGCAGGTGAGGCCCAAGGACCCTCAGCCCAGGCTCCAGCACCCTCCAGGACCTCGGCGTAACCCCAGGCGACCCCACTCCAGTCTGGGTTTCATCTCCGCACCTGCCCCGAGCGATAGCCAACCTAGCTGCCCTTCCCACGTGCACAAGGGCACGAGGCAGGCCCTAGGCCCACCCTCTGGAACCCACAGTCACCCGGAGTCCACCGCAGGCTCACCCCCAGGGCGGCGGGCACGGTCAGCTCACCTGCAGCTGCCAGTGCTGCCCCAGGGTCCCGTCCGGCTCCTGGTGCAGGCTGCTCAGGGCCTCATCCAGCAGCTGCTTCTCCGGCCCCAGCCTCGCCGTGTCCCCCTCCCTCCTCAGGGCCTCACGCTCCGTCTGCAGGGTTGGTGTGGAACTTTGGTGGGGCGCAGCGGCCTCCCGGCGGGGGGTGTGGGTCAGGCCAGCTTTCCCTCTGAGAACATGGGGTTGCCTCTCTGGGAAGGGCTCTGAGCCCCCCAAGAACAGGTTGGCCTGGCATTGCCCATCCCAGGACCATTGGCATCTGAAGCTAGTCTAAGAACGGGGCCAAGCCCCCCCACCCCAACCCCCATCACCCGCGTTCTGTTTCAGGGTTCTCAGAAGGGGACTGTACCTCTCTTCAGTAGCAGCTGAGGACCCACACCCTGACCCCTCCCCAGCCCCCTCCAGGCCTCCTGAACTGGGTGCCTGCACATCCCCATGGCCTTCTGCAGGCACAGCAAGCTGGGTGCACACGCCACCCCAGGCCCGAGACATCTGTGTCATCGGCATCTCCACAGCTGCCCCCAAGGCTGCAGGCCACCTCAGAGGAGACCCTTCTCAGCCACCCCCGCCACGTGGATCCTCCTGCAGGCTGTGTGTTGGGAAACGATAGTCTTCCACGTGGCGGTCACCCGGAATGGACCACGAATGAAAGGGCAGCAGCCAAAGAGGCCCTGCCCGCAGCCCAGGGAGCCCCAGAACCCCCCGGGCGCTCCCTGTGAGGGGCACAGGCCCCAGGGTGTCCCTCCCCAAAGCCCTGCCTGTAGACTCGCCGGCACCCCTCCAGCCAGGCCGCCCATCCCCTAGCTGTGCGAGCCCTGAGAGGCGGCCGGCTGGGCAGGGCCAGTGGCCTGGAGTGCCCAGCCAGGCCTGGCTCCCTCGGTGCTGTGCTGACCGGCCCTCTCGGCCTGGGAGGTGGAGCGGGGGGCTCTCAGGGACCCTGACCTATGGTGGGTTGTTTGCACGGGCAAAGCTATGGGGCGCGTGGCTAGAGCTTTACAAAAATAAGGGCTCTTTCTTTTTCAGGACTGAGAAAAACAAAGAGTCCTCCTGGACTGGAAAAGGGAGTGCTGTTTCTTTAAAACTCCAGTTACACTCCTGGAAGTGCATGTTATAAAGAGAAGAGAAAAGTGAAATCCAAAATAAATAAATGGCCACATCCGGGTTTCCCCTCCTGGGACACCAATAAAGGGTTTATGGGTTTGTGGGCCCCTCACAGCTGACCTCCTGGAACTCATTAGCTGTTCCTTCCCTCCCCCACCGGGGCCCCAGGGACCACAGCCGGCACAGTGCCCGGGCTGGCTCTGCTGCCCCTAGGCAGTGCCCTCCAGAGTGGATGCGGCCAGAGACCCCTCGGATCACCACGTGGGCTGGGCCGCCCTTCAGGAGCGGTGCTGGGGTCCTGTGACTGGACCCGCTGGCTCCTCCTGAGTGGGGGGCGGGTGGCCCTTTGTGGACAGGCTGCCTGGTGGTTCTGGCCTGCTGGCCTGTGTCTCCTGGGCGGTGGGGCTGGGGCGGTACCGAGGCTTTGGGAAGGGCCTGAAGCACCCCAGCACAGTACCCCTGCTTCCCATTCTACAGAGGGAGCGTGGAGCCAGGAAATGCTGCCCTCCCTGTCCCTGCCCCATCCCACCCCAGCCGCCTTCTCTGGGGTCACTGTGCTGCTCCAGGGCCCTGTTCACCTCTAGAGGGGCCGATGGCCTGACTCAGCGCCACACCCCCAGCACTTCTTATTTTTTATTTATTTAAAAACATTTTTTTTTCAGTACTGGGGATTGGACCCAGGGGCTTTCTACCTCCGAGCTACACCCCTAGCACTATTTTTTTTATTCTTTTTTTAGAACAGGGTCTCACTAAGTTGCTAAGAGCCTCACTAAGTAACTGAGGCTGGCTGCAAACGTGCCAACCTCCTGTTTCAGCCTCCCAAGTACTGGGATTATAAGCATGTGCCACCACACCCAGCTTATTTTTTTAAAAAAATTTTCAAACAGGGTCTTGCTAAGTTACTGAAGGCCTCACTAAGTTGCTCAGGCTGGCCTGGAACCTGCAGTCCTCCTGTCTCAGTCTCTTAAGTACTAGGATTACAGGCATGCGCCACCACGCCTGGCTTAGCCCTGCCACTTCTGAGGGGCCAAGGAACTGTCTGCTAGGCTGCGTACGTGACCCCTGTCCTGCACACCGTCCTGTGCTGAGCCGAGTGACAATTGCA
This sequence comes from Graphiurus murinus, assembly GCA_004027655.1. Taxonomy (NCBI): domain Eukaryota; kingdom Metazoa; phylum Chordata; class Mammalia; order Rodentia; family Gliridae; genus Graphiurus; species Graphiurus murinus. The sequence continues at coordinate 33,440 of PVLC010001332.1, read as the reverse complement.
GAGGCCCCTGGGTAACAAGAGCTTTGCCTGGTCTCCCTGCATGGCCTGCCTGTCTGCTGGGCCCTCTGTCCGCAGGAGCTCAGTGGGTCCCTCGGGAGGGCTCTGAGGCGGGGTGGGCCCTGGAGGGGCTCATGGAGAGCTGGGCTGGCTCCACTTTGCCTTCCCGCTCCGTCCCTAGCTGGGCACCTCAGGGCTAGGGCCATTTCCACTGTGAACAGGCAGAGGGGAGGTGTGCGGGGCTCATGCTCCTGACAGAGCTAGGACACACAGCAGGGTAATTGCCATGACCCACCGTGGTCCCCAAAGACAGCCAGGGTGGGACACAGGGTGACTCTACCAGAGAGGCTACAGCCACCTGCAGTGTCATTTTTTTTTTTTTTTTTTTTTGGTACTGGAGATTGAACCCAGAGGCATTCTGCCTCCAAGCTACATCCCCAGACCCCTTTTCTATTCTTTATTTTGAAACAGGGTCTCACTAAGTTGCAGAGGACCTCACTAAGTAGCTGAGGCTGGCCGCAAACCTTCGATCCTCCTGCCTCAGCCTCCCAAGTACTGGGATTACAAGCATGCGCCACTACGCCCTGCTTGCAATGTCATTTTTTTTTACAGGATATTCAGTCTCCTTTGGGGATGACCCTGAACTTGGAGCCACCTGCACTGGCAGGTGGACCTAGAAGTCTGCAGGACCTACCATCTCCCCCAGAAGCTGGTCTGGCCTCCCCAGGGACTGCCCCTCTCCCTGCAACACCCCCCCTCGCCTCTCCAGGGACCACCTGGCGCTAAGTACCTGCGCGAGGCCAGTGCGCAGCGCCGCGAGCTCCCCCTGCAGGCGGGCCAGCTAGGTGCACGGCGCTGCCGTCTGCTCCTGCTTGGGCTTGCCGCCTGCATCCCATGCCACGCCCGCAACAGCCCCTGGGCAGGAGGCAGCTGAGCGGGGGGCTGGGGATGCCAAAGCCCTGGCTCTCGGCCCTTTAGTCAAAGCCCTGGCCCTGGCTAAGTAGAGGAAGGCAGCTGCTGCTCCCAGGCCCTCACCTGGCGCCGCCCCTCCGCCTCCCGGTTCCTGCGATGCAGGGCTTCCCGGCGATCCTCCAGAAGCCTCCTCTTCTCTGGGCGGCCCTGGCCGTGCTGCTGGCCTTCCTCTAGGGTTGGGCCCAGTATGTCCAGTTGCTCCTGCGGGGAGGGAGACAAGGGCCCTCCTGTTCCCACTGGGGCGGGAGAGTATGGGCGGCACAGGCCATCCGCCCACACTGCCCTGTGTCTCGAGAACTCCACCAAGGACGGCACGCCCCGCATCGATTGGGTCCTTTGTGCCTGTCGCACAGCCTCGAAGGAGTGTGGCCCCCTGGGAAACCTGAGTGGCAGAGGGGCCTGGCAGGCGAGCCTTGTCAGCTAGACGCAGGGGCAAAGCTGGGTCTCGGCAGGGTCCCTGCTGTGGTGTCTGCAGGCGGCACCCTCCCTGCCCCCGGGGGGAGCCATTCACTGTCCTGGGAATGAGGCTCACGCAGCCAGTGTGGCTCAGTGACCCCCCCCCATCCCCGCCTCTTTATTCTAGCGCCCTCCAGCCTCAGGGCCGGCCCTGCGCGCCCACCTGCAGCCCGCACCCCAGGGGATGCCCCGCCCTACCCCACGGGCAGCCCAGACACAGCTGGTCCCCAACAACTCAGGAATTAGGGACCCCAGAACCTGGGGCAGCCCCTGGGCCCTTCCCTGCACCCCTTGCACACTCCTGCCCCAGGCCCTGTTCCAAGCCCCGCCATTCTCAGCCTTCCGAAACCCCTACCATCCTCGCGGGCACCACTGTGTCCAGGCACACCTCCCCGGCTGCCCGCCTGCAGGGGTTGCGACCTGTCCGCCCCTGACAGGAGCCCACGGCGGCTCCCGCTGTCCTCAGGGTTCGAGAACTGGTAGCTCGGGATCTCCTCACACCTTTGCTCACCTGCTGCGTGGCTCCGTCTCAGGCTCCCGCTTTCAACACCTCCCGCGTGGCCAGTTCCCTCTAGGAACTGTGGGCCCGGAAGCACCAGGAACCACACCTGCCGGTGTTGGGTGCTGAGGGGGAAGCTGGGCCAGGGGGACCTGAGGCTGGAGCCACGTGGCTGCCCTGTGAGCGCTGAGCCGGCTCAGAAGAAGAATGGGGCCTGGGACTCGGAAACAGAGCAGAGCGGCCAGCGCTGGGGAAGGGGCAGGCAGGCAGCGTCCTGGGGAGTCCCCTGCTGGACCCCCTCCTGAGAAGGGAAAGCGGTGGGAGCGTGTGGGGGGAGGGTGCAGAGCTCGGTCTTGGGGGGCCCTCTGAAGGCTCTGTGTGGGCCTCGGCTGGGCACTGCTGGGGGAGGGAAGGGCTTCCTGGAGAGGGGAGAAGAGGAGGAAAAGGGAGCCCACCATGCAGCCGCTAGAGGACTAGAGATCGAGGGGTACAGAGAGGGCCCACCCCGCCATGCGGGGCGCCCGAGGGAGCAGGTGGACACAGACCCAAGAAGAACCTGGGAAGGGCCAGATGGCGGGGGCCTCTGCAAATGCAGATGTGGGGGGCTGAGAGGGAGGGACACAGGGTGAGCCCAGGGCGGCTCAGTTAGGAAGGGAGAGGGAAGACCCAGGCTCAGGGGCCCCCGTCAGGCAGGCAGCCTGTCACACAGTGACGGCAGCCCTGGCCAGACACGGAACCTCTGAAGGACCTTCCCGTCCTCCCTGCCTCCCCAGGGCCCCTGTTACCTGCCCTCAGAGGAGGACTGAGGTGAGGCAGGGAGCGACCCGGCCTCCGGGGTCCTGAGCTGGCTGAGGGGAAGCCAGCATGGGCCCTGCAAACACTCTTTTATGTTTGACACTTTATTACCCGATTTTTAAAATTTTTATTTATTTGGGACTGGGAATTGAACCCAGAGGCATTCTACTTCTGAGCTATACCCCGGCCCTTTTTTTTCTTATTTATTTTTTACTTTTGAAACAGGGTCTTGCGAAGTTGCTGAGGGTCTTGATAAATTGTGGAGACTGGCCTCGAACCTGCAATCCTCCTGTTTCTCAGCCTCCCAAGTACTAGGATTCCAGGTGTCCACCACCATGCCTGGCTACTTTATTACTTTAAACAAGGGAAAGTTGGAGGACAAGGTTTGGATCCAAAATTTCGGTTTCACCCTTCTATGTCATGTGGAACCTAGTAATTTCCTCTGGATGTACATTTTCCAGTAGAAAAGTAGAAGTTTCCTTCACATATGGCTTAGATATTTCATGGTAGTTTTAAAAGGCCCCAAACCAATGACATGAAGCGTCCCGCTCCTCTTGTAACTGTAGTAGTTGGGCCTTGTCTCCTGCGTGAGCACCGCCCCCCCCCCCTTGGCTTGCTGAGAATCCCTTTGGCTGTGGCCCCTCAGTGCCAGGAGTGACCAAGATGCGGGGACGGGGGGGGGGGAGCCTCATGGGCTTGGTCAGCCTAAGAGTTAAGTGAGTGCAGAAAAGAGTAAGCCCGGCCTTCTCCCAGAGCTGAGTCCCAGCCCCAGGGAGCCCGAGCAGGGAGGAGCTGTTCTTGGGTCAGGACACAGGGCTCCAGTCTCAGTTTGTCCATCTGACATGGGCGGGGTGCAATCTCACAGGGTTCTTTTGGGGACCAAAGAAAGATGGGAGAATAGCTGGGGGGTTGATCGGGAAGATAACATGGACTCTGTAAGACGCCCCCTAAGGGTCTTGCAAGAAACTTGCCCTGGGTGGGGGCCGGGAACAGTCTCCAGTGCCAACAGAGGGGACACAGATCTCCTTGAATGTCCTTTGGGACATGAGGAAAGAGAGACTGGGCCACCAATACCCCACGCCTGTCCCCTGGGCCTTTGGCAGTATGGTGCCTTTTATCCATTAGTGACAACGGACTGAGTTAGTCACCATAGGCAAATGACCCTGGGCTCCCAACACAGGGGAGCCCTCAGACCAGCCATGGGACAGGGCTGGCTCTGGGAAGCCCTCAGATGGTACACAGCGGGACTCTGGAGCACACCGGAGTCCAGGTCTGGACCACCTCTGGACTCTGCCTGTCCACACATCTCATTCTCCCTTCTGACCAGCCCTCCTCTCCGACCAGCAATACCCAGCTTTACACTTCTCCTTCAACATTTTCTTGGAAGATTTCAAACATCTCTTCCTCCCTATAAACTATAATCAGCTTGCCCAGTTTCCCACTAACTACACCACAAACAAATAGACAGAACCAAACTAAAAAGCAGCCAACCGGAAAAACAATGGATAGTCCCAGAACAGAAACAGACCCACCCAGGAGCTGGTCAGAAGGAAGCCGTCCTGAGCGCCAAGAGCAGCCTCCGGGAGCCCGACACAGCGCAGAGAGCGGACACACTCCGCCTTCTCTTCAGTGACCTTCGAGCACAGGAAGAACTAAACAACAGAAATCCTAGAAGATTGGTAAAAAAGGAAAAGAATTCATGTCAAAAACCTGTGGGACACAGACCAACCACAGTCAGGGAAAATGTGGTAACCTTAAGTGCTTTTACGACTGAAAGAGAAAACCCAAACACAAATAAGTCACTCCATTTGAAAAATTACAATGAAAAAGACAACAAAAGAGAGTGTTAATAGAGATAAAAATGGAAATGAATGGACTAGACAAAAACGAGAGGGGGGATAAAAGTCAGGTGGTCAGACTAGGAGCAGAAACAAGCAGCCCACAACAGCGAGAACGGGAACAGGCAGGACGAGAGACGGACGGAGATCCAGCCACGCATGTACAGCTGGCAGGACTATAGAGAGCGATGAGATCCAGCCATGTGTGCACGGCAGACCTGTCTAAAAAAGACGCGTGAAGCCGGGCGTGGTGGCGCACGCTTGTAATCCCAGCATTTGGGAGGCTGAGACCAGAGGATCCGGGTTCGCGGCCAGCCTCAGCTACCTAGTGAGGGACTCCGCAACTTAGTGAGACTCGGTTTCAAAATAAAGAATAAAATATAGGGCTGGGGGTATAGCTCGAAGGTAGAATGCCCCTGAGTTCAATCCCCAGTACCGCAAAAAAAAAAAAAAAAAAAAGACGCGTGAAACCAACAACGGATGCACGAGCCCTTGGCATTGCACCTGAAGATACAAGCTGACTTACTCCCAAGTGACAAAAAGGGACAGAAAATTAAAACCAGCGAAGAGGAGAGGCGGGAGAGGGAACCAGAGTGTGTCGTTTCAGACGGCAGAGCAGCAGAGGGCTTGCAGGGAACTTAATTCACCTTTCAAGATAACTTAAGTCCTGCACAGTTTCGGCGAGTCAGGTGATAAAGACAGAAAGCTCCCCAATGCATAACGCGGAACAATCTGAGCACAAAGGAATCCGAAAAGTACAGCGCCGAGAAGGGATTACAGATGCAAGAAGCATTCTCGACAGCACATGTGTAATCAACTCCAACTGTGGCCCAGGGTCCGCAGCGTGGGTCCAAGGACGGCAGGACGCACCCCGGACTTTGCTTCTAGAACCTGGGTCTGAGGCCGGCTGGAGCTTGCGGGAGGGGGAGCAATAGGCTGGCACGGGGGGGTGTGGCGGGGGGAGCAGGGAGCTGGAGGTGGCGTGCGTTTGGGCGGGAGTCCAAGGACGCTGTGAGGCCCTCTGAGCCTCTGGGGCTGTGACCCCATATCGATGGCCTCTCCAAGTGGCTGCGAGGAGGGTGTGGGGGTGACAGTGGCGGGTGCCAAGCCTGCCCCTGCTCAGAGGCCTGGCCAGCTGCGCGTGCCCTGGTGCCTGGTCCAGCGCCTGTCCCCGCGCCGAGGGCCGGCCCTGTATTGTTGTTCTACCACGTTCCAGGAGTAGCCCTAGCAACGGGGAGGGGCTCACTCTCGAACAAGAGTTGTACTGTTTGCATAGCATAGCCTACCATTTAATTAGAAAAATATGTTTTTAATTAACTTTCTCTTGACAAACACATTGGCTTATGTGAACTGGGGGGTGGGGTGAGGGTGGGGGGATCCATGGAAGGGAGAGAAGTTGTGTAAAATGCAGCGCTTGCTCTAGAGTGCGCCTGCCAGGGCCTGGCAGAGCCAGAGTGCACCAGCCTGCCTGCTGGGGCCCAGGAGCGCCCGGCCTTGGGAGTGTGGCCACATCCCCAGCCCCCAGCAGCTGCGAGCCCTGGGGCCCTGAGCTGTGCGTGGGCTTGCTGTCCACCCAAAGTGTGAGGTCTCCAGCAAGGCTGCAAGGCAAGCGTGCCAGACCCCCTTCCCCGCTCGATGCACGCCACAGAGACAACGCCTTACAGACCCCGGGAAAGCCCTCCTAGTGGGCAGACCAGGGCTCTGAGGGTTCCCGAGAGCCCCAGAGGGGGAAGGGGCACTTGCCAGAATCACAAGAGGAAAGTGACATCGGACCAACAGACTTTAGCACACTTCACTAATAACCAGTGAGTTCTACCTGGAGTGGGGAATATGGAGAGAGGAGGGCTGAATGCCTCCCAGAGCGGCCCTCTGCACCAGGCGAGGAGACCCCAAAGGAAGCCCAGCGCCCCGAGCTCGGCTCTCGTGGGCGGAGGTGGGCAGCTCTGTCCCTCCAGGCCCAACAAGCACACTGTGGGTGAGGGGCCCTCAAGCAAGCAGGCGAGCGCCGGGCGGTGGGAGACACCTCTGTCCACCGCCCCCCCACCCCGGGACAGGGCCCTGTCCCCTGCTCCTTGCAGATGACCTCTGGGGGACAGGGCTATCTGTCAGCTCTAGGATTTTGGAACCTCTCTCTGCCTTTCCTCGGGGCTGAAATGCCAGGACAGGGACACAAATCAGGCCCCCAATGATTCCTCTCCACTCCCGACCTTGAACAGGACCAGAACTCCCTTCTTTAAAGACACGCTGGGAAAGCATCGAAAGCATCCAAAGGGAAGACAATCTGAGGAGTCAGACCCGAGGGCTTCCACTTAAAAAGAGAACGGCCGAAGTGGTCCTTGCCATTCTCGGGGTGAGACAGGTGGGCCAGAGGGTGGGCAGCCCGAGACAGCCACAGGGAGGCGGGAAGCCGCAGCGGACAGCAGGTGAGCCGCGCAGGAAAGACCTCGGTTCTCCCGGGCTGGGGGCGAGGGGAGAGGAGTAGCAGTTGGGAGACGCTCAGGCCTGAAGGAGGCTGGGAGTTCAGGCCAGGGGGTCCTGCTCAGGAGAATTGCAGACAGAGCTGAGAAGAGGTGTTTTTGAAATCAAGAGAACAGACGGCATATTTGATTCTCCCGGTGGAGCGAGTTCACACGGACAGCAAAATGTATGGAAGGGAATCAACGCTGATCACGTTTTGGTGACATTTTTGAATTTCAAAGATGAACAGGCTTTCTGGATGCCTCTGCACAAAGAACACTGAGAAAAAAAAATCCACAGAACTACAAAACCCCCTCCCTTCCTTCCTTCCTTCCTTCCTTCCTTCCTTCCTTCCTCCTTCTCCTCCTCCTCCTCCTTCTCTCTCTCTCCCTCCCTTTCTTTCTTTTTTTCTTCTTTTTTTGTGGTACTGGGGATTGAACACTGGGACGTTCTGTCTCTGAGCTATACCCCCAGCCCTATTTTATTCTTCTGTTTTGAATCTGGGTCTCACTAAGTTGCTGAGGCTGTCCTTGAACCTGTGATTCTCCTGTCTCAGTCTCCCAAGTGCTGGGATTACAAGTGTGCACCATAATGCCCAGCAAACCCCTACATTTCTTGCACCCACCTGAGGTGGAGGTCAGGCGGCAGCAGGGAGCCAGAAGTCTAGTGGAAAGCAGTCCCTCCAAGGGCGGAAGGGAGGCAGCCTGCCTCCTACCGTCTGGGGGACCGGCTGAAGTGCTACTGGAGCCAAGCATGGGGGGTCCTGAGGCGGCGGCCGTGTGCCTGGGGTCATGCCGTGGCCACGCTGGGACGCACTGCACAGGCGCGTGGTGTGCATGAACTTGAGGACACCAGTCCCTACACTGGGTTGACCTGGGGGACTGTTCTGGCGCTTCATCTAACCACAGGAACACTTTCAGCTGGTGGCAGCGGAGGGGGCCTGAGGTTCCAGGTGTGCAGGACTGGGCCACGGGTCCAGCCGCCACAGCCTTGCCGTGAGAGGCCCACAGCTGGGAGTCAAGAGCCGCCCCAGGAGCTGAGCCGCGCTCAGCCAACAGCCAGGAAACAGAACCACAGTCCGGGAACCACAGGGAACCAGACCCTGCCAACCAGACCCTGGATGAGCCTGGATCGGGCCTCCCCCGAGCTGCCGGTGAGCACACCGTGTAACCGTCCTAGAGTGCGGCCATAGGAGAGGCCTGGGGGCCTGCCAGTTCCCCTGCAGGGTGGGAGCTCGAAGCAGGGAGGTTTGAAGTCACTTTCTGGGGTGATTTGCCGCACAGCAATCAGAGCTCGGCCACCAAGGTGGCGCTGGGGGTCAGGAGCCCTGGGTCTGCAGCGGGGGCCATGGGGAAGTCCAGATCCACGTGCTTAGAGGAAGGCGGGGGCGGCAAGGGCGCCCTAGAGTCTCTCTGGAGGGCAGGTCTGGAGAAGCTGGAATAAAAGCCTTCAACCCCCAGCACCCAGGCAGAAGCAGTTGGGAAAGGCACCCTACCACCGGAGGCACATGGAAAGTGGTCCTGGCCCAGGGTGCAGGGGAGCCCTGGGTGCAGCTGCAGTCACATTCACCCTCAACACTGGAAGTTAGAAAAGACGCTCCGGCCCGTTTGAGCACCGCTGAGCCCCAGGAGGTGACCAAGATAGGGAGGGAGGGGGCCTGTACGCAAGCACTCAGGAGGAAGGAGCCGTCCACACACAGGACGCACGGCGGCCGTGAGGAGCACGGGACAGCAAGGTTGTGTTGAGCTCAGGGTGACGCCGAGCTCGAAGTCCTGAGACTCTATGTGGGGTCAGTTCCCCCAGAAAGGCAAAGACACGGATGCCGACTGAAACCAAAGCCGGGCCGATTTAACGGAGGCTGAGGACAGAGGGTGAAGCAGACGCAGAGGCCAGGGTGGGAGAAGGCTCGGGGTGCGGGGCCCAGCCTCACGTGGAGCAGGACTCAGGATGAACTACAGGACACAGGCTGTTTGCCCTGCTGGCAAACGTGATGGAGGGACCACATTCCGAAGAGCAGGACATAAGATCTGTGAGCCAGAGACCCTCGGGGAGAGGAGAAACTTGTGGGACATCCGAGGCCTCCCTCCTCCCTGGAATCCCTTCGGGAGCTACAGCAGACGTGTAGTGTTTAAATAACGCGCTTGTCAGGTTGACTGCAAAGGTCTATTTCAAAATGTGAACTTGTGAGCAACACATTGTATTCAGCCATACAGGGACCACACACAGGGACATACACTTAAAATGGAACTTGGCCAGCCCCGTCGGCCTGGCCCCTGACTTCTAAGATCCCCACACCTCTTGGACACCTCGCCGGTCTTGCAACTGTCCCCATTCAGGTCACCAGGGCCCTTCCGCAGAGCCCCTGCCCCCGCCCCAGCACACGCCTTCTTGCCCAGGACCAGAGGGATCTTCCTGAATCCACTTCCCTTGGTCCCGCCCCTGGCTGATGAGGACCGGGGGCCATCTGCAGCTCTGTGCCCTTCTCCCCTGCCCTGCAGGGGGCCCTCTGCAGAGGCTCAGACCCCTGGCGGTCTCCAAAGGCCTGCAGGTTCCCAGGCTGAGCCCGGTGTGCATTGAGACAGGCTCTGGTCAAGTCCTGGACCGCTGCCCTTGGGCCCTGTGGGCCTCACTGGGTCCTCTGCTCTGGGGATCTGCAAGGCCAGCTCTCCCTGCCGGCAGGTCCAGGAGCCCTCCTTGCAGAATCGCTTGGAGAGGGGTGACCTGCAGTTTCTGCCCACCCGGTGCCCACGTGCACTGCTGGCTTCTTCTAGCCTGGGGCCCTGGTTTCCTGTGGGACCTCAGCCTGGCATTCCTCCTCTAGCCTCTGAGGGTTGCAGGGAGCTTTTTGGGAAGGCCCCAGCTGTTCTCTGGCAAAGCCCTGTCCCGATAAACCTCAGTATACCTCTGGGGTTGCTTTGACATGTGGCTTGGGTTGCGTTCTGTCTCCTGGGAGAGGGAGAGGGAGGCTTGGGCCGGCTCCCGTCCTGTAGGACTGGCCACTCCCCCTGCGGGACCAGTTCCTCACCTGCAACCACAGCCCTGGTGGCCACCTTCACAGCAGAGCCAGCACCTAGAGATGTTTACCTGCTCCCTGCAGCCCTTGCTGTGTCTGAGTGAAAAGCTATCCCAGAGCCGCCGAGATGTGTCCCAGGGGGAACACTGAAGAGGGACAGGGCCCCCATGCCTGCTTGTGCGGCCAGAGAGGAGGATAGCCCTCAGGGACGGGTGTCCAGCCAGCTCCGTCCTTGTGCCCAGGAGTCAAGACCTCGGTCAGTTTCTCCACTCTGGAAAACTAGGGCTAGGACCAGCTCAAACTAGGACTAGGGCCCCTGGGCTGGAGGCCCATAAGCCAATGACCCTCTCGTCCACCGCTCCCCCAGCCTGCACCCCCTGCTCACAGGTCCCCTGGTTCACTCGCTGGCTCTCGCTGTGACCCCACCCCCCAGCTGCCTCCCAGGGTCCCAGCCCTGTGGCCTGCCCCACCTGCAGCCGCCGCCGCCTCTCCTGGCTCGCTGCTCGCGCATTCGACAAGTGCTCCACCTCCAGCCTCCAGAGAGCCTCCCTCTGCAGGACCTGAGCTGCCCGGCTGCTGTTCAGCGTGGCCTCTGCCCGGCGCCGGTCTGCAGAGAGAAGAAAGGCTGAAGGAGCTCCCAGGGCCCCGCGGGGTACTGTGGGACTGCCGGGCCTGGGACGGTCTCTCCCAGCTTGCAGGCTGCAACCAGGGGCCTCTGCAGTGGATGGAGAAGGCTCCTCCATCTTGGCTCCAGGGTCCAAGGGCTGCCCCGGGATCCCCACTCCTGTCTAGGTTGTGGGACCTCCCCTCCTCCCCTGCTCACCCCTTTTCTCCCTCCCTTCTTTTCTTCCTTCCTTCCAGTAGCAATCCTTCGACACTGACTCTTACTGGGCCTTGGGCTGCCCCTTTAATGAGGGTCAGTAATAGTGGGGAGGGAGGAGAGGGGCCTCTCCTGCAGGTCTGTGGTGGGCTATGTGGGTGCCAGGTGGAGGGCAGGGCCAGGGCACAGGCCCGCAGGCGGGCACCGCAGGCGGCTGGGGCTGGGCCCAGTCTGCAGGCTGTTGGGAGGTCTGGGGATTTCATCCCACGACAGGGGGGTCTCTGCCGGGAGAGGTGGAACTGGCCAGGCTTGGGAGCTGGTTTGGGTGCTGCCCCTGCCCACCCCGAGGGTCCCTTAGGTGGAGTGACCACAGTGGGCTGGGTCGGGAGGTCACCTTCCTCTGCCTTGGCCAGGGCCCTCTGCAGCTGGTCGGTGTGTGTCTGGGCTCGGGCGCACTCGCTTTCCGCCTCACTCAGCTGGCGGCTCAGCCTCTCCACCTGGCCCCGGGAGTCGTCCTGGGCAGAAGGATTGGGGTCAGCAGGCGGCTCATGATCTAGACTGGGGTGCGTGGGGCAGGGCAGCCGAGTGGGCTGGGCTGCAGGGAAGGGCGGCCGTGCGGGTGCTTAGGGAGGGCGCTGAGGACTGGAGTGAGGACGGGGCCTGAGGAGGCGAGGCTTGGGTCGCCGGCAGAGAGTGGGGAACTGGCCATGGTCTGTGAGTCAGGTGACAGAGGCCAGGCCCCTCAGCGAGGGGAGGTCCCTGGACTGTCTGTCTTTCCCAGAGCCCTTCGCTAGGGTGCAAGTTGGGAAGGCACAGCCCGTGGTGGCTCTGGTGGAGTCCTGGGCCAGGAGCATTGCAGATGCTGGGGAATGTCCCCAGGTGAGGCGCTCTGGGGACTCTGATGGTGACCTTGCCAGGTCCATCATGCCGTGTCCCAGCCTCTGGGGACAGTTCTTCAGGGATGGCATGAGATGGTGAGGGCCCTGCCCTGGGCCTCAGGGGGTATCATGGCCGGGCCAGCCCAGGGCCCTGCTGCCCCTTCTGAAGGATGAGGCCCCTGCCACGACAGGCAGCCAGGTGTGCAGGTGTGAAGGGGCGGGGCCTGACGAGTGTCACCGCCAGCAGAGGGCTGTCCGGACACTGACCCGCAGGCCCTGCCAGGGCCTCTGTGGGCTTGAGGTGGACAGAAAGATGGACAGTGGTCTGAGTGAGTGGCCACACTCTTCCCTGTCCTCCAGATCCCCTTGGACTTGTGTCCCTGTGTCTGGGGTGACCCTGACCCCTGCTTTACCCGCTCCTGCTGGGCCACCCGCAGATTCTGCACAAGGTCCGCCAGGGCATCCCGCACAGATGTCACGTCCATGATTGAGTCTGGGTCTCGGTCACCGGGCGTTGGCGAGGGCCGGTGGAGGGGTGAGCGGGGCCTGGCTGGGGAGTTGGAGCGGGATCTGGCACCTGCAGGAGGGGACACGGGAGTGCTCATGCAGGGCACAGAGACAGCACATTGGTACCTCCCCTCTCTGCTGCCCCTGCCAGGTGGGTGCAGGCTCCTGATGCCGCTGGGGCGGGCCCAGCCTTCTCATGGTGTGAGCTGCGTGGGTCCTGGGGCGGTGTTGAGGACCCAGAGAGGACACTGACCTCTCGTGGGGGAGCTAGCTCGCTCTGGAGAAGCCGCCGGGCTCTGTCTCCGAAGCCCCAGGCCGTGGCGGAGCGTGGCGCACAGCCTGCGCAGCTGGGCCTCCGTGTCCCTCCTGGCAGCCTGGGCCTGGGCCAGCTCCTGCTCCAGGCCGTGGCCCCCCCGGCTGCAGGCCCCATCCATGCGAGCCTGGAGGCTGTTGGCCAGGCTGCTGGCCTGCTGCAGCCTCTTGGTGACGCTGTGCAGCTCGGCACGCAGGGTCTGCTCGGCCCCCCGGCTCTCACGGAGGTGCTCCTCCAGCTCCTTTGCCCGGGCCTCCCCTGTGACCTCGGCCTCCGCCAACTTCCACTGCAGCCCCAAGACCTGCGGGAGGACACAGGGGAGGGGAGGGCTCAGAAGGAGGCTCCGACACTGGGGCTAGATCACCAGCAGGCAGACCCGGGCCTATCACTGCTTTGAGACTTGGCCCAGGACTCTCTCTCTCTCTTGCAGGTCACAGCTAGGGGAAGGGCCTTGCATCTGCCTCCCAGGTCCTGTTTGGCCGGTGGGGACACCTGAGCTAGGGGAGGGAGGGAAATGGCACCTCAGGTTGACAAGACATTCTGAGGCAGCCTCCTGAAAAGCCCTGGCCTCCACCATGCCCAGAGCCTCCTGAAAAGCCACAGTCCTGGTGCCCCTCCAGCCAGGGCCCGCAGCCACGTCTATCCTGGCTATGACTCTTGTCGAGCGCCCTCTACGTGTGCCTGAGTTGGGGTGGGGAGGGCTCAGACTGGCTCCCAGCCAGAGGCGCAGGGTCGGGGTGCAGGGCCTGGCCTCTCTAGGCGGGTGCAGCGTGAGGATGACCCTGTGGTCAGATGGGGCCGTAGGAGGGGAGGCCCGCACTCCTGGGCACGGCATGAGCAGCTTTGGGTGTGAACCAGGGGCCCCTGCAGGCCAGGACACCCAGGCTTAGGGGCTCTCCTGGCTTTAGAGGGGTGTCCGAGGCCCCCTTAGCACGTGGAACTGGCTGGCAGGGCTGGGACTGGACTGAGGGTCTCTGTAGCTGGTCGGGGCTGGTGCAGGTGTGGGGGCAGCGGAGTGTGTGAGGCAGGGCCGGTGTTGGGTGTGTGCTGTGTGCAGGCGTGGTGAAGGCCTGAGGCTCTTTGGGAACCCATCACTTCAAGGCCTCCCCGCCTCACCGCCTACTAGAACTCTGTGTGTGTCACCCGGCAGAACTCGGTCCTTTTCTTTCTGGCTCCGTTGGGATACCCAGAGGAGGCCGTGGCTGCAGCTGGGTCTCTCCCCAGATCCCTCTCCCCTACCCCAGCTGCACCTGGTCAGGTTTGCGGGGGGCTGTGGACAGCCCCTCAGGGGTATGCAGTGTCCTGGCCTCCGTCCTCTGTCCCCTGCCCGGCTGCCTCCTGCAGGCCTGGCCCACCGGAGCACAGGGGCCCTTCTGAGGGACAGGAGCCCTCCTACCTGCTTTTGGGCGCCCTCGAGGGTGGCCTTGGCCTCCACCACCTGCTTCTGCAGCTCCAGGACCTCCTTCCAGCTCTGCTGCCCCCGCCAGGCGTCCTGCATGCCTCGGGTCTGCAGCTCTTGCACCTCCTGGCACTTCCTCTGGTTCTCGGCTTCCAGTGCCCTCACCTGGCCGTGTGGGGCGGCCCGGATGGGCAGGGCTCAGGCAGCCTGCTGAGCCTCCCTCAGAGGGCCTCCCTGAGGTGCCCTCCCGTGTCTGGTCCCCAGGAGCCCCCCTCAGCACTCTGCAGACATACTGGCACCTCCTCCTTGGGGTGAGGACACCCCCGCTGGAGCTGGGGTTGGGGGGTGCTCTGGCACTTGGGGTGCTTATCTGGGAGTGAGGGGCGGTAGGGCAGCTGCTCTGGTCAGCACAGCCCCCCGGAAAGGGCGGTGGCAGAAGCATCTGCTCGGGACAGACGGCTGCAGGGCCCGAGGCAACGAGGAGACCACAAGGGAGGCCCCGTACCTGTCTGTGGCAGGCCTGGAGCGCCTGGTGGGCGTCCCTCTGCCCCTGCTCCAGCTCCTGCAGCCTGGCCCTCAGCTCCTCGGCCTCCTTCCGAGCCGCCGCCTGCGCCTGCCCCAGCACCAGCAGCTTCTGCTCCTTCTCCTCCTTGGACCGCTTGTAACTGAGCAGGAGCCACAGGCTGGTGGACACCCAGGGCCCAGGTCTCCCCGTGGGGACCCTCGTGGCTACCCGGCACATCTCTGCCCCCCCCCCCCCCCGGAAGGCACTGCCGCAGTGTGGTCGCCACACACTGCCCCAAGACCCAGCCTCTGGAGGGCCCCGTTGCCTTCGGTGCATGTCCATCCAGGTCCAAGTCACCACTGGTATGGCCACTGTCCTGTGTGCCGTCTGCCTTTCCAGCCTCTCCTAAGCCTGCCCCTCCTCTCCTCTCCTCTCCTCTCCTCTCCGGCCCTCCATTACACTTTCCCAGTCTCCCGTGGGCCACCTGTTCCCTGTCTAGCCTGCTGGAGGGATTCCCCGAGGGCAAGGCAGTCTGCGGTGTCCCCGCCTCCCTGCCTGGGCTGGCACCTGGGCAGCTGAAGGCCAGCACCGCTCCTCTGCTGTCTCTCTGGCCCGGTGGCCACAGTCCCTGGCCCCGCGCCGCCCTCCCGCAGCCCGGCGTGAGCATCAGGGCCTCGGAGCTCCCCCCACCGTGGGGCGGCTGCTGTACCTGGCCTTCTCCTGCTCGGCCTTGTAGATGGCGGCCCGCAGCTCCGTGTTGGAGTGCTGTAGCACCTCCTTCTCACGGGCCCCGTCCTCCAGTGCCCGGCGGGCCTCCAGGGCCTCCCTGTGCAGCCCCTCCTGGCTCTCCTTGCTGCCCTGCAGCTCCTGGCGCAGCGTGGCCAGCCCTTCCTCGGCCATGTTCAGCTGAGCCTGCAGCCTCTCGGCCTAGGGGAGGGGGTTGCGGCTCTAGTGGTCAGCTGAGGGGCTGTGGCAGGGGCCAGGGGTCGTGCATGGCTCTGGCTCTGGTCTGGCAGGCACTGCCATCCCACCCAACCCTGAGGCCCAGCGAGTGGAGGAAGCAGGCCACTAGCCTTGCCCGCTCCGTGGCACCTCTCCCTACCCCTGTTGGGGCAGCTCAGGGGGGCTGGGCATGCAGAGCCATCCTCGAGCCCAGGAGCCCCGGTAGACTCCACCCGACCCCTCCTGGGCCTGGCCCTGAGCTGGACTCCAGGACAATGACCAGCGGTCAGTGGGGCCTGCCTGAGGTGCTGTCTGTCCCCACCCACTCCCCCTGCCACTGCTCGGTGGCCCTGCCCACTTGCTGTCCCCGCACCCACTCCTCTCCTTGGATAACAACATGGGACCTGGGGACATATCCTCTCCTGCAGGGGGCAGCTGGACCAGCAGACCAGCAGGCAGTACTGGCCCCGGCATGGTTGCGGGCTCGCAGCCTCCTTCCTCTGCCTCTTGCATCAGGGTGGTGGCAATTAGGGATGGAGGCCTGCCGAGGGCCCGGTGCAACCCCACCACGCAGGAACCAGGGCTCCATGCCCGTCCCTGGACCAGCACCCCCTCCCCACCGGGGCTTCCAGGCAGGGCCTGCACACTCTAGTTGTAAACAGGCGTGCAGCCCTCAGGCTGAAGCCCGCGAGTGGGCGTGGGGCTAGGGGGATAGGTCAGAAGTCCAGAGCTGGCTCCCTCCCACCATGGGGCTTGAGGCCTCTCCAGGCACCTGGCTGCACAGGGCACAGGGAGGGCCGCCCACCCTCACAGCAGGCCACAGGCTCGGCCTGGACCCCCGGCCTGTCCAGAAGCCTCTGAAAAGGCTCCATTCTGGCTCTGGCCCGTCCCCGGGGAGGAGGCGGAGGGAGCCAGCGGGGCCTGTGAGCTCGGGGAAGCCACAAACCGAGGACGTCAAGTCGCCGGCTCGCCAAGAGCAAACCCCTCTCCGCTGGCTGTTTTCACAGGACATTGTCCAGGCCCCCGGCCGCCTGGCTCCACGTCCGCCCGCTGTTATTGTTGCTCTGTTTTTGGGAAGGGCTCGGGCCTCCCCTCCGCTCCCCTCCCACCCCCCACATGTGGGAGCCACGGCTGCGCTGAGCATTTTCCGCTGAGCTCAGCAGAAATCTGCCCAGAAGGTCAAGGACCAGGGAAAGGGCCATCCATCATAAAAGAGGCTGTTTTCATTTCCCGGGGCAGAGGAGATGAAAACAAGCCGGACGGCCCCACCCGCCCACCCGCCCCAGGAGGACAACCCTCCCTTTTACAGGAATTTTACAGCCAAATCGCTTAATGTGATTATAATAATTATTTCTTTACTAGAAATTGTATAAACAGCCTCTTTTGAAATCTCCTGCAGGGAGGCAGCTCCAGGGCTCCACAGGGCGGGGGCGGCGAGGGAAGCAGGGGAGGGCTGCCCGGCCTCTGTGTGTGTGTGTGTGTGTGTGTGTGTGTGTGTGTACGTGCGCTCGATGGGCAGATGTGTGTGGGAGCATATACGTGCGTGCAGCTGTGTGGCACGCTAGTTTACACACGCATGGTGAGTATGCATGCGTGTTTGCTGTTTGTCTTTGTGCATGTGTGTGTGCTTGATGGGCAGACGTGTATGTGCATGTGTGTTTGCTGTTCTCCTTTGTGTACACATGTGTATGCTTTGCGGTGTCCATGTGCATGCCTGTGAGTGCATGGGGTGTTGGTGTGTGCATTCCGTGTGTGCTGATCACTTTGTGTGTACAAGATGGCCATGGTCTCCAGCTGCGCATGATGTGTATGCACATGTGTGCGTATGTGCGCATGCAAATGCATGTGTGTGTGTGTTTTGTGTGTGTACATGTGTTTGTGAACTCAGGTAGAGCTTTGAGAGCCTGGAAGTTGTTCCCTTCGGCTGTGAAAATGGTGTGGTTTCTATAGTGACCGTGGGCCAGCCTGGCGCTGGAGAGGGCTCTTCTGCCTGTTCCTCTCTGTGATTCTGTTCCCCTAAACACCGCCACCTCCTCAGTTGCCTGTCACCCCACTCTATTTCTGGAGCCTCTACTCCCTTCCTGGGGTCCCCTCTCCCTTCCTGGGGTCCCCTTTCACTTTCTAGAGTCCCCTCTCCCTTCCTGGGGTCCCCTCTCCCTTCCTGGGGTCCTCTCTACATTTCTAGGGTCCCCTCTCTCTTCCTGGGGTCCTCTACATTTCTGGGTCCCCCTCCCTTCCTTTGTTGGGGCTGCCTCTCTGCACACCTGACCTGGCCTTGGGGCCTGTGTCCTTCCCCTTCGTCCACCAGGACAAACGTGCCCCACCCCCGCTCCTCCCGCTGCCCCCGTGGCCGCTGACCGGGCCTGACTTTGAAATCTGTTGGAAGGAGTCCCTTCTCTTTGGGGCCAATGTAAACAGCCCGTCATGTTAAATCATGCTCTCTTCCTCTCGGGCTCGAGGCTGGCCCCTCGGGGTGTGCTTGGGGAGGGCTGAGCCCCTCTCCCCTCTGCGGCCTGGTGAGCTCCTGCGGCAAGCTGGCGTGGGGCCGCCAGCCCTGGCACACAGCCAGGCAGCGAGAGGCCCCCGGTCCCCACAGCCCCAGGGGCTCCAGCCGACCCCCCAGCCTAATCCACATGCCCTCCTGCCCTTCTCCCGGAGGCGCCCCCAAGTCCTGTCACATCGCCTCAGAAACACCTTTCACTCTGCCCGCCTGCTGGGCCCTGCCGCCCGCTGTGGCCAGGCCCGCCCCCCACACCACCATCATGTGGCTTCTGGGCCTCCGTGCCAACGGGCCAGACCGTGGCTGTCCCTGGAATCCCTGCCAGCCCCCAGGCAGGCCCCTCCTGCCCCTCTACGACTCTAGACACCCCCCAAACCCAGCCTCACCCCTCAGCGCCCAGTCAGTGGTGTGGGGCTGTGTGGCTCTTCCCACAACTCTGAGACGGTCTCTGGGCTGAAGACCCCGGCCCCCTCCCCACCTGGGTCCTGGCTGATCTCAGGCCAACCTGGCGGAGGCCACGTCCCCCATGCCTGCTTTCTTGACTGCAGGACAAGAGGGCCAGGCTGGTGTGCTCTGGCCTGCCTTCCCCGAGCTGGCTGGACCATCCTGCCAGAGGGCAGGTAGGCAGAGCACTGTCCCGTGCAAGCCAGGGCCAGCAGGACCCGCCCCCACGCCACACCACCACAGCAGTCCGCAGCAGGCCAGACCGCCTCCCAAAGCCAGGCCCTCAATAAAGGACCCTTGCTCCCTCAGCAGACAGTGGAGCTGCGGCCATCTTGCAAGTTCCCAGAGGAGGCGCAGCTGGGGCTTCAAGAGGGCTCCCAGGCTGTCCCCAGGATCCTTGTACCCCTCTTTCTCTCCTCCTGCACCCAGAGTCCCACTCCTCACCTCTCTCTGTGTCTTGTTCCGCTCAGCCGCCATCACCCGGAGACTCTCACTCAAAGTCACGGCCTCTCTCTGATGGGTGGAGATGGCGGACTCGAACTGGGCCTGGAGGGCCTTCAGCTCCTCGGTCATGGTGCCGATGGTGGCCTGGGGCAGGGGAAGGCCGGCTGAGGCCAGGGAGCCGGGGGCAAGTGGAGCTGGGCTGGGGCTGGGGTCAGACTCGGAGGTGGAGGATGCGCTGGAGGCCCTGAGGGGCGTCCCTGTGCAGAGGGCCTGGGGCTCCTCCACTCTGTGCTCTTCCTCTGGGGTCCCCCAGCTGTCAGAGCAAGGCCAGTGGGCAGCAGGGTCCTGGCAGGGACCACGCACCCACCCGTTCCTGATCGAAACATCCCAGAGGGACCGGGATGTCCACTTGGCAGGTGGACAGGCCCTGCCTTGGTGGCCATCGCTAAGGGCCCAGCCTCTGCCCTAGCCGTCCTTGCCTGGGCGGGGAGGAGACTGTGGCCCAAGGTCTGCAGCACCCACTGGGCTGGCCGCAGGGTGAGGGGGCGCTCCTCTCCCCGAGGACCTGCCTCTGGCTCCTCTCCTGGAGGAGCCAGGTTCATCAGTGTGTGCCAAGGAAGGCCGAGGACCTCAGCATGGAGACCCGGCTTCCAGGAGGGGAGCGCTGGCTCCGCCACCACAGGCCCCTTGTACTGGCTCTCGGCTCCCGAACCACCCAGTAGACAGGCGGAGTGGGGGCACCCTCTCCCACGGCCACTCACGTCAGTGGGCCCAGATGTCCCACACGTGGGCTTGGCCCAGCGCTGCCCAGGCCCGCTCCCTGCACACACCCTGCCCTCCTTCCCAGGAGGCTGTGGAGGGAGGCCCAGTCCTCTGAGTTTCTGTGCCTGACACACCTCCTCTTCTGGGAACAAGGACGCCCTTGCACACTGAGCAGGCTGTGTCCACCTCAGCCTGGCCTCCTAGAGTGACCCCTCTAGACTGGGGCAGCAGGGCTGGCCGGCCCAGGGTGGCCGTGGCCCCTGACTGCAGCGTTCTTGGCAGGAGGGGGTCAGAGCTCCTCCCCCTTGGGCTACGGTGCCCGTGGGCCTGGGGCTGCACCGTGAGCAGCAGCGCAGAGCTGGCGGGCAGCCGGTGGGGCACGCTCCCTACAGTGCTGCACTGACTTCCAGGGAAGCACGGGGCGTGTGGGAGCCCCCACTCCTGCCCACTGGGCACTGCGTGGGAGGGGGGCTTCCATTCCCCTAAGCCCGAGGGCAGCCACTGCGAAACCTCCGCCTGCTCCCCACTGTCCTTCTGGACTGGCGGTCCCCCTGGGTGGACAGGCGGCGGCCTTGCACCTGGGATGGCCTCGGCAGTGCCTGATCTGTGAGGCTGTGGGACGCCCTCGTGGCCCTTGGGGACAAGGCACAGGGGTCCTCCTTGGCTGTGTTTCTCCCTTCCACCTCTCAGTGGGTTTTAATTCCCATCTTCCAGGCTGAGGTGGCAAGAGCCCTCCAGGACCTCCCCAGGGGGCTCCGTTGGCTGGTAGGCCTGGCCCTGTGTCCAGGGGAGGCTTGGCCAGTACCAGAGGCTCCAGGAGCCAACGCTGGCTCCCACAGAGGCCTCTTGCATCTGCTCCTGGGTCTCAGGAGATTTCCTGGCTCCACAGGGTGGAGCCAAGCAGGGAAAGAGGGCGGCTGCCCCAGCCAGGTGGGGCTGGGAGCCGGCGAGGGGCTTTTGGACAACTGACCTGGGGAGCAGAGCCCCTCGGTGACCAGGGTGTCTGGGCTGTGGTGTCAGTGGCTGGGCATGAGGCCACTCCTGGTGGCTACCCTCTAACTGCACCCCAGGGACCAACATGGGCCCCGCTTCCACATCAGAGTAACAGCGTGACGCCCCAGGCCCAGCTCCACAGGAAGTAGGAATGGCTTTGCAGCCGGCAGAGGGTCTGCTTGGGGGTGTGGCGCCAGCCTCCTCTGTAGAAGGGGCCTCCAGTAGTGAGGCCCAGAGTCCTTCACTGTCCCCCGCTGAGCTTCACTCTGACCAGCTCTCGCACGCATAGGCAAGGCTGGGGCCGTGTGGCCAGGCAGATAGGGGACACAGGCCCAGCTCCATCCCACACCTCCCTGCTGCTGGTCTTGGTGCAGCCCAGCCTCCCCTCTCTGGTCAGTACCAAGGACAGGGAGCACTGGGCAGTGGAGTCCCATCGCCTGTGGCCCCCCGGGTGCCTGGTCCCAGCTGGCGATGGGGGGCTCACCTGGGCTTCTGCCTGCTGGCGCTGGGCCTCCTGTTGCCCCTGCTGCAGCTCCTTCGTGGTCCTGGAGAGCTCCTCGCTCAGCAGGTTCCTCTCTGCTTCCTTCAGCGACACGGCCTGGGCAGGACGGGGTGCACGTGAGAGCTGCAGAGCTCGGGAGGAGTTAGCTCCCTCTCAAGGAGAGGTGCTGCAGCCCCTGCAGACAGGGCTTGCTCTGGCCTCCTCTCCTGCGCCCCTGGCCTAGAGGACTCCCTCCATCCTGCACCCGCCTACCTTGGTGGTCCCTTTGCGGCGCCCCTTTCCTGTACCCATCCAAAACCCTGCACAGATGGGGGCTTTGTGGCCCCCAAACCCCTGCAGGCAATGCTCCCTACAGTGCACAAGGAACCGATGGTCCCCAAGTCCGGAAAATGCCCATCTCACTAATAGCAGGAGGAGCACAGCAGCTGAACCCAGAGGCCGAGTTTTATCCCCAGCTCAAGGTAGAAGGCTGCTCCGTCGGCCAGGCTGCGAAAGGAATTCCACAATGCCCCCAAAGTCACAGGAGGGCAGCCTGGAGACGTGCGTGTCCACGTGCAGGACGAACCATGTGCAGTGCCTCATCGATCACTGTTATAATGCTGTTCATCATGGCAGCAAAATCACACACCAGCTGGGTGTGCAGCAACAGGAGGCTCACAGACAAGTGCAGAACATCATGCAGCTCTGAAAGGGAATCACGGAGCCCTGAATGCACAGATACTGAAAGCTCTGCAGGATGCATTGGTAATAAGTAAGGCCTAGAAGATGGCGTGGGCTTTTCACATCTTTCGAGTAGAACAAGCAAGGGGAGGTGACTCTGTACAGCCGGCCTCCACTGGTGACATGTGGCATAAGTAATACATAGTCGGCAGAAAGCTCCCGTCCAATTTAGCATTCGGATCTTTTCCTGGGCCGTGCGCTGTGGTCCTCTCCTGTCTTGATGCTGGGAAGCACAGACCAATCAGCCCCAGGTGAGGAGGGGTCGCTGGCCGCCTGCGCGCCTGGCTGCTGTGCTAGGATGTTTGGTGGGTTAGGTGCGCAAAGTGCATTTTTGACTCACCATAATTCCCGCTCTCCATGACTTTATCAGGATATGACCCCATTCTGAGTTGAGGAGCGCCTATAATCTATTTGCAAGCACTCTTTGGGTGGCTGTTGTATAATAAAAGACTTGTCTGGCTTCATCTGGGTCCTGGGTGGAGCTTCTTCTAAGCCCTGGGCTCTTCCCACGGGCCCATGCCTGAGTTCACAGTAGAGAGGGACGCATGGTGGACTCCTCCGTAGTTTCAGGACGAAGCCATCCCCACTGGGAAGGCCAGCCAGGTGATTAGAGGGTTGGGACTTGGAGCTTTGGGATGCTGGCTCCTGGCCTCCAGGGAGAGGGTTGGAAAGCGACTGTAGTCAAGGGACCAGTCATTGCACTGACCCCGCATGAAACCCCCATAAGACCCTGGACGCCAGGGCTCAGCAAGCCTCCCAGCTGCAGACGTTCTGAGAAGGTGAACTGCAGATTCCAGGGCGTCCTCTGCCTGCTAGTCTCTTCTTTAGGGGTGAGTCCTACACCCGGCCTTTTCGAGAACACTGCAGAAGCTAGCTCAGTGCTTTCTGGAGTTCTGTGAGTCGTTTTAGGGGGCATCGGGCCCAAGGGGGCCACGGGACTCCCACTCTTGCAGTTGGTTGGTCAGAGCGTGGGTGGCCTCTGGCCCCCAAAGTAAGGGCAGTTGTGTTGGGGATGTCCCCCGAACCTGTGGGGTCTGCTCCAGCTCTGGGATGTGTGTTGAGGGCACTGCACTGTTGCAGAGGGTTTCAAGAAAAATGACAACAGCTCCCGAGGAGCTGGGAGGACTGAGGGCAGGAGCCCAGGGCCCTGTGCGGAGCGGGTCTCCACGTTGTGGCTGGCGTCCTCCGTGGTCCCCTCCCTCCCTCAGCCTGAGCTGTTGGCTTCTGCTGAGGCTCCCTAGCTCTGTGCCCACCCCTGACCCGGGAGGTCTCAAGTCCAGGGCCATGCTCCTGAGGCCTTGCTGGTGGACACAGTAAAAAAGTGTAGATGGGAACGTGGCCTTTGCCAAGGTGAGGGCTTCACTTCATGACCAGCTGTGGGCAAGTGACACTTGACCTCACTTCCTCCACGCTGCCCCAGGGCTGAGGATCGAACCCAGGGCCTTGGGTGTGTCAGGCAAGGCCTCTGCCACTGAGCTAGATCCCCGATCCCCAAGTCACACTTCAGACCCCCAGGCCAAGAACGGAGGACAAGGTGAGACATCCCTCCGGCCTGCCGTCCTGTTTCTTTGCCTCTTGCTCCACACAGAGTTTCTCTTCTTTGTTGAGGTCTCCTGAAGACAGTTCTGCGTCTGAAGTCATGGTGGTCTCTCCACGGAAGCCTGCAATCTGCCCCGGTGTCCTTGGCCTGCTCTGCTCTCTGTACCAGTGGCCTGAGATGGAGGGCAGGTGGCAGGCAGGCAGAGGTCCAAGGAAAGTCCACTTGCTGCATGGAGACAGCTGCTCAGAGGCCTGCCTCTGGTCATGCTATGGGCCCAGGGAGGGCCACCCCCATGTGGCATCTGTCTACCTTCTCAGCCTGCACTTCCCGACTGAGCCCCTCCTGGCTGTGGGTGACATGGGGAAGCTGCGATTGTGGAGACCTGGGGGTGCGGGGTGCTCTCGGGTGGGGCGGAAGGGCTGCTTGGGGGCTGGAGCACCACCACGTCCCTAGACACCCCCATGTCTGTGGGGTGATGCTGCTGCGTCCCCTCCTCCTGTGGCTCTGATTCAGCCCTTAGCCCCCTCCCCCAGCCCCTGCATGTCACACCTGCTCCCTGCCACCCCCACCTATGGTGTGACCTCTTCATGACCTCTGAATGTCTCCCTTGCAGCCCTGCTCATGGTAGCCTGGTGGCCGTCGGACAGTGTGCCATCCCCAGACATTCCTGAAATGCCCCCGGCCTCCCGTCCCTCCATTAAGCCCTTCACTTCCTCCATCTTGGGATGCAGAGTTGGGCGGGTAGGAGCGGGGACCTCAGGGCCTGGAGGTTGTACCGGGCAGCCCTGGCTGAAGATCATGTGAGGGCTTCTCACCAGTGAACCGGCTCACAGGAGCATGCCCCTCAGAGTGCTGAGAATCAAGTTAGAAACACCGAGGCCAACAATTAGCCTTGGCTATTGCGGCTTCCCCAGGCCCTCCCCTGCCACTTGGAATTTGTGCCTATGCCTTATCGTCCCTGCGCACTGTGTGACAACAGAAACATGCTCATTTGTCTGTCCGTTCACTCAACAGTGAGCAGCAGTGTGGCCTGCGGCACTGGAGAAGCTTGGGCTTGGACAGTGACCTGCAGGCCCAACGTCTGACTCTCAGCTATGAGATGGACAGACAGCCAGGTGGGTGGTCGACGGTGCACGCCGGGGCTGGTGCTCAGGTTGGACACACTGATGGATGGACGACCAGCTGGTCAGGTGGAGGGGTGGGTTCATGGAGGGACAACTGAGTGTGTGCACAGGCAGAGGGATGTTTTCATGAGTGGATGAATGGATGGGCGGCTGTGTGGATGGACAACTGGGTGTGTGGATGGATAGCCATGCATGTGGGCGGATAGGTACATGTGTAGAAAGAAGGATGGGTGGTCATGAGAGTGAGAAGAGGGTAAAGTAAACGGAGGGACAGTCAAGTTCATGGATGAATGGATGAGTGGATGGATGGATGGATGGATGGGTGGGTGGATGGATGGATGGTTGGGTGGATGGATGGATGGATGATGGATGGGTGGATGGGTGGATGGATGGATGGATGATGGATGGATGGATGGATGGATGGGTGGATGGATAATGGATGGATGGATGGATGGATGGATGGGTGGATGGGTGGATGGATGGATGGATGATGGATGGATGGATGGATGGATGGATGATGGGTGGATGGATGGATAATGGATGGATGATGGATGGATGATGGATGGATGGATGGG